>JAYESA010000012.1:110713227-110890727 GCA_036927795.1 Iris macrosiphon | reverse complement strand
TGTGAGTGTTGGTCATACACCACACGTATGACTAGCCAGGCCCTTACCCTTATGCAAGTTCCTTGTGAAAGTTTCCCAAGCCGATCACATGTTAAAGCTAGTACTCACTCACTTAGTCATTAGTATTCTTGTTCATTGCCATATTGTTCATTCTTGTATTTATTTCTAGTATTTTCTTTATTGTATATCTCTTGTATCTATTGTTGCATCTTGTATATTCATATCTATTTACCGTTACATATTTTATATCATTGATTAGAACTGCTGTTAGAGATATACTCTGCTCCTTTCCTGACTGGATATATTTTTCTCAGATGACACTGAGGAGTGGTACCCTACTCATTACGGGCCTCAGGATGTTGTAGGCTTAGATCCAGAGACCCTGGCTTAGGAGGGACTCATCCCGACTGAGACAGATGACCCGGGACTTGTAGCTTCTTAGTTATTCTTTTGTACTAGATTTGTCTCCAGCTTACTGTTTAGTATTTTCTCAGACTCATTGATGTTATTATTTTGACTCATGAGTTATATTATGACTATTCTATTCTTTTATCATGTTCGTGCTATTCTCCATCTTAGATCTGTGATTGAGTATATTGTTATTGTTGGTGGCTTATTATATTGCTAGATAGATTACACAAACAATATTCTACCGCCGGTGCTGTGGCGTAGGCTGCGTTGTTCCCGACTTGTATCCCTACACCGGGTGTGGGTTGTGACACGTAGGCTATCATGGTACGATGGTCTAACCCTTGTCCTTGTTTGGTTGCAGGGTTAGATTGTTGTATTACGTTAGGCTATGAACAAAAACTATGAGACAGAACTATATATATGTATCTATTTCATAACCTGGTTTTATTTTTTCATTCGTGCTTCCTTTATGGTACTTGATATTTGGGGTTTAACCCTACTGGTGTTGCATGGCCAGGTTTATAGCCAGCACTCGAGGATCAAGCATACTTTTCCCTGAACAATGGCATACACCAGACAGATGGACACTGAGGAAAACGAGGGGGTTTCTTCTTTCTTGCTCGTTATTGCACATTTTACCCATTTTGGACGTTTATCCACCGACACTTGTTAGCCGTTAATCTGGATATTTAGTTTTCTTATATAATTATAATTAATCAGACTACAGCTGATCATGGTCATGTACTTTTGATACTCTGCCAGCTTTCTTATTTTTGCACAGCTGATTTCCAGAATATTGTGGCAGGACATTTGGGATGCCTAACTTTCTTGTCATATATGTTCTATGTTTACTGTTCTTACTTGACTGATTGAGATAATAGATGTGCTGTGACCCTAAGTGACTTGCTTGTAGTATGCACCCCCTTGTCTAGTTACAGCCGTGACCGCCGTACGATATTCTATACCTTGTATGGGGGAGCTGGCCATGTCCGTCTTCGTATTCCGGTACTGGGGCAGGACAAGGTTTTAGTGGTGGCCCATGCAGGTCTTTATTTTCAGACTTGTGGGCTGTTACTGTCATATGAGTCTCAATCAAATATGTCCCCTTTGATATCTTGTTCATTTTCCTCGGTACAATGCTTGAACTATTAAAACTGCTTGTCACCTTGATCCTTCCTGTCCTGTTCTTGATATTTCTTGTCCTTTTCTTTAGGACTTTTTTAGTTGCTGGAGCAGCAACCTTGGCAGGACAGGGTTCCCCTGGCCAACAACGGGAGGTAGCACCTATTCAGAGTTAAATTCGAATAGAGCCAGTAGTTGAACAAGTTGGCACAGTAGAAGCAAAAGTTGGACATGTTGAGCAACCAGCCCCTGAGATCCCCATACTCCAAGTAGTACCGACAGTACCAAAGGTACTTGACACCCCGATATTACTGGAGATCCTCCGGGGAATGATGGCTACGCAGCAGCATCAGATGGAAGTGCAACATCATCGGCAGTTTTAACACAAGAGCAAAATATCTTGTTGATTCAGGGTTTGTAGACGACCCTGGAAAGAGGAAGAAGGACTGATTCGAGAAAATCGGTTAGATTTTGGCGACTTAACCCGAGATACTTTGACGACACGGAGGACGCCATCACAGCAGATGCCTGGTTGCAAGATATTAAGATTATTCTAGAAGCAACAAGGGTTTCGGCTGATGAACAAGTTGACCATATCTAATTGCAGCTTCAGGACCTTGCCCGTGACTGGTGGATGTCAGTAGAGGTTGGCTTGAGGCATCCTATCTCTTGGGACAGTTTCAGGGCTTGATTCAATGCTAAATATTTTGGAGTCATAGCGTAGTATGGGCTCCAACAGAGATTTATCGGTCATAATCAGGCCGGTAGGACTGTGGATGGATATGAAGCCAAGTTTTGCAGGCTGAGTAGATTCGCTCCGACTATGGTAGCTATAGAGTCAGATAGAGCAATGAGGTTCCAACAAGGACTTCATATGGAGATTCTACAACTGGTAGAGGGGCACGACTACCAGACTTATAAAGAAGTACATATAGCAGCTCGGAGGCACGAGCTTACCATGCATAGGTTATCGGCAAGGACTGGAGGCCAAAAGAGGTCTCATGCTCAGAGCGTAGGAGGAGGTTGAGGAGTACCTCTGCCACGCCCCAGAACCAGAATACTGGAGAGTGGGAGAGTGACTCAGCCAACCATACTTGATGGAATACCGAAGTTACCTGCAATATGCTAAGGTTGTCTAGAGACAAGGGGGTGCATACTATAATTAATTCACCTAGGGTCAAGGATCTCTATGTCTCAATCATCAACCAAGAAATATTAAGAATCATCAACCAAGAAATATTAAGAATAAGCATATAAGATAAAGCAGTTAGGCGTCCCTGATGCTCTATCAGAATGATCATAAAACTAGTTATACATGATGATAAACTAGTACATTGTCAAGAGTACATAATTATAAGTCAGCCGCGGTCTGAATATTATACAATCATGTAGAGGAACTAATGTCCAGATAAACCGGCTAATAAGTGCCGTTGGCTAAATGCCAAAAGTGAAACAAAAAGATACTCATAGTGGGGAAGAAGAAATCCACTCAAGTTTCTCAATGGACATCCTCCTGGTGTGCGCCATCGGTCAGATATATGACAGGATCCTCGGGCTCTGCTACTAAACCTGGCCAAGCAAAACCAGCATGGTCAGGCCTCGAGAGAAAGTACCACAAAGGAGCACAAGTGAATGAATCAAAAGCCAATAAAGTACAAAAATAGGAATCCGTGCCACCACTGCAAGCGTAAGACCTTTCATCGGAGTAGTATGACACCTCTACAACCAAACAAGGACAAGAGGTATCGTACCATGCTAAGATAGGGTACGACTTACCAATCATGGATACGACAAAGATACAACAAATTAATATAATCCAGAACACACATGTCAAAATATAAGCTAAGATATATGTATAATATGCAGCTTCGATATATGACCTATTGTGACACATTGGCTCAACCCTACAACCAAACAAGGACAATGGTTGAATTATCGCACCATAATACTTCATGTCCATAGACTACCAACACATACTCATTTAATTGGCCAATCAATCCTACGCTTGATATGTGAAGTCTAGGTTATCCCAGTAATACAATAATATATGGATCCTCAAATCGTGCTACAGGCGAACACGGCTAGCCGAACCAATAATAATAACATGTAGTACGTAGAATATGCACCGGTCCCCTGCAGGACCACCTTGCTAAGATAGATTAGTAACAGTTCCAACCTTCCTATAGGCAAAATATTGGCTCAGTTTAAATATAAAAAGTCAATATTGTACTCCACTAGTGCAGATGATATACAATATCTGTGGTGGCAAACTTTTATACCTTAAAAATTATCTGAGGGTGGCTCATCACACGATCTTGGGATCCCGTTCCTCCTAATACTCTACATATTTTAGTTACCTAGTTAATCCTACGGTTAGCTGGAATCACATGGCGTGGTCACATGTTACTCCCCTTATATGTCGTACCGTAGTACGGTCCACGCTAGATATGAATCTACTTTGTCACTTGACAGTTTAATTTGGATTTACCCCAGCGTGATGCAATAATTAATCAAGTCCTATGTCACGACCCACACCCGATGAAGGGACACGAGTACGTAGGTACGTCCAACCTAAGCCTAAAATAACTATGTAGTCTAAATATAACAACAAAAAATAGAAACAATATACAAGTCTCAAATATACGCCAAAAACAAATCCGGTACCAAAATGCTAAAAAGAACTAACTACGCTAACTAGTAATTCCGGCTAGATCTCCCGGCAGTCACTCCATAACTAGTGGGTCCATACCTGCACCATCTATAGGTCGAGGTCTGTAGTACGTCGGACACCAATCTTTTGGATCCTCTAAAAAATATTATCCAGTCACGAATGGACCAAAGTAAAACCAAATAGCAGTTTAATTAATTGACAAAAACTATAAAACAGTAAAATAGAGGATGCTATATACGATGAGAATATAACTGATGATCTAAGAACAATGAAGGAATAGGCAAACTAGCAACAAAAATATAAATTAATGTGTACAAGAATGAAGGAGACAAACTATAATGTCAGAAATATAATAGGGTAATCTATGAACTAAAAATGGAGTCTACAATATACCATGTGTTTGAGATACTAACTAAATATGTGATCGGCTTGGGATATTCAATGATTACACTAAGGAGCTAACTCAACCATACGTGAAGTGTATGATTAGTTAGTAGCCAATGATTACACTACTATCCGATAGTTCTTGATCACATATTTAATTGGTATTTTCCCTGCCCCGATTGATACGATGGATCGAATCATGACACGTTACTAGCCAATGTATCCAATATTTAACCTGTAATATCCAATGTTATCCAATACCAACAAGGAGCAGTATTCAATACCATCTCAATAATCAAGGTAACATCTCATGACTGACGATCTAATAACAATACCAATCCGTGTACCAACGTGTCAAAGAATCATAAGTAACATTTCTAAATACTTAAATTATAGTAGTAATCAAATAATAGAAACTATCAGAGAATGTACTCGCCTGTGGTCCAGAGCAAATAATGTGAAATGGTATCCGAGCTGGTGTCACACAGACCTATATATGGAATATTACATTAATACAAGATTTTGGAATAAAAATAAGTTAAACTAGTTCAATTCTAGGTCATAAAGCTATTTCTAAGTTAAAATAGTCAAACTAGGTCAACTCTAGGTCAAACTAGTCAAACTTGGTCAAACTAGCTATTTCTAGGTGGTATGAGTCCATCTCTAGGATATTAGATCCATACACTATGTATCTAGGCTATACTAGCTATATTTAGGATACTAGTATACCCACACAATACCGTATCATAAGATACGTAAGTTATTAGATATAAAAAAACAATAATATATATACAAGATAAAAATATATAGTACTCCTAGCTGACTAATGCTAAGTGGATACCTTGGCTTTGAGCCAAAAGTGGTATCATACCGCATACACATCTATCTTGATATACAAACTCAATACCTTGAGTATAAATCAATATCTTGACATTACCTTGGTATCACATGGTAATCCAATATCTAACATTAACTAACTAACCATACATACCTCACTATATACTAATATACATTTATACTATAACTTATAACAATACTATACCAAACTAACATACTAACTCACCCATTTGATATTCAATACCCATACCCTATGATACCTCAACTCTCATTACCTTGGTGTAACTCAAGGTAAACTAGAAATAATATTACCCAATGCTAATGGTAACTAGTGCTCATATATATATATATATATATATATATATATATATATATATATATATATATATATATATATATATATATATATACTTAACTCACTAACAATATATACATAACTAACTATTAATATAAACTAACTTAGCTTATTAACTAGCTCAACTTAACTTATCTACAACTTAATTTCTAAGCATCAAACTACTGCTGCTTATTGCTACTATTTCTGCTTATCGCTGCTGCTGCTTATTGATTCTGCTGCTACAGCTTCTGCATACTGCTTCTTGCTTTTGCAGCTTACTGCTTGCTGCTGCAGCTTCTGCTTACTGCTTCTTGCTGCTGCAGCTTACAGCTTACTGCTTGCTGCTGCTGCAGCTTACTGCTTCTACTGCTGCTGCAGCTTACTGCTTCAGCTGCTGCTTCTTGCTGCTTCAGCTGCTGCTTCTCGCTTCTTCTTCTTCTTTTTCTTCTTCTTCTTCTTCTTCTGCTGCTGCTTCTCGCTGCTTATGCTCATTACTACTGTTGCTTCTCGGCCTACTTCTGCTGCTGCTTATTGTTGTTTCTGCTGCAGCTTCTTGCTGCTTCTCACTACTGCTTCTTGTGCTTATTCACTACTTCTCACTGCTTATTCACACCCCGTAGCACACATACACACACCTATATACAGACACCTATATACATACATATCCCTATATATATATATATATATATATATATATATATATATATATATATGCTAACACATAACCACTCTAATGATGCACATGAACTTCCTATTCTCCAATGACCACCAACACCTCTCAAAATAAAATAGAACATAACTATAACTATAACTATATATATCTATATCATATAATAATTATAATTATAATACTCTAATAGCTACAACCAATGTAAATTAAATAAAATACAAAGAATCAAACACGTGGAGTGCACCACACCAATATTACACTCAATTTATGATATGCTTGCGATACGAGTCCACCACACTACCAAACATATCCCAAAGGATACGAGCAAGTCTAGAATCATAATTAAAAGCAACACGAAGAGCTAGATACTCAACTACTTGCCCGTGTCAAAATATGACATGATCAAACTCCCGTGTCGAAAACCCCCCCTAAATTAACCCGTATCGTCAAATTGTCGAGATACAGCAACACATATCCAATTGTGGATACGACACTAGTCACACACAACCAAACACATGTCAATTTGGTCTAATTGACCTATTGACAAATACAAGATGTGCCAATCTCGGAATTTCCATAAAATTGACACAAAAATACCACATAACTTTCTGCATAGGCCTCCAATGAATTTAATTCCACTTCCTATGGGTAGCCTTAGTACATGGAAGGGTTCCTAATAATTAAATTATAGATTTAGAGTCTAATTAGAGAGGAATAACTGAATTGTACCTATTAGGAGATGAATTCCCAATGAAATATCTAAATTGAGTGTCAAGAGCCTTCAACTTATAGATCCTTGCTTTCTCCTTGTAGATCCTTGCTCCTACTTATAGATCCTTGCTTCCTCCTTATTCTAATAGCCTCCAATGACGAGTAAAGAAGGAATTGTGAAGGAATTTGGTGTAGGGATGAAGAAATTTGGTTGAGGGAAATTTCTAAATCTAAATTTAGAATAAAAAATAGAGGAGAGAGAGTCTCCACCCCTTTATGTAGCGGCCGACCTTGCCCCCTCTCCAAGATACTATGAAATGTCCACAATACCCTTTGGGACTTGTCATGAAGAAATTAATTAAGGAGGGAAGGTTCTAGTCTAATTGGTTTAACTAATTAATTCATCCTCCTAATGAATGGGCTTACTATTGGGCTCAAATCTGACTAGAATTAAATGTTGGTCCATGAATCTAAGCTAAACTAGTTAGGTCCACTAACACAAGTCCAAAATAAAATCTAACATGCTAACAATATTTAAATATTATAATAAATAAATATATAACATGCACCATAAATAAATAATTATGATATACCATTAAATTTAATAATTTTTGAAATACCAATATTATAATATTACCAATAATAGAAAAAGATAAAAATATCCCTATCCCGGAAAGCGGTAGTGACAAGTCAACCCTCCTTAGCATAATTTTGTCATCGAAATTAAAACTCTCACCCCTCTCTCTTGGGCCAGTCATAACCTATTCTTACAAATTTTACTATGGTCAAACCCCCATCAATCATAGTCTAAATAGTCCTATCATATACCATACAATCCTACCATTCTATTGAAAGAGAAACCATACATGGATATAGTCTCTAACTATCATGAATTTTAGTCTCTGTCAAGGTTTTCTCATACCATTCTCTTGCAGGGAATACTTGTATAATTTTTCAATCATGTGTTCTATTAGCACACTCTTATCCAACTTGAATACCCCCAATAGGATGCCTACTCAAATCTTGTTACTGTCTACACGAGGCACCAGCTCTTATATGGCACTTTAGATGACATCCTCATACCAAGTTACTCACATCTCTCCTCTATATTATTATACTAATTACTAAAATGCTTGTGCCTAAACTTTCATAATACTTGAGATACTCCGGCTCTTGTAACTAGGGTACTCTTTCTATCTGATACTTGGTGCAACTCATACTCTAACACTTGTTAATCACCCTAAGGTTCTCATCTATACATTAGTATTACAATACATACACAATTACCTTCTAGCCTTTACGATACCATGATATCTCACTGGTATCCTTATACCCCTCGTACTATTTCCTGATACATACAACTTCTATACTCAAAATTAGCAAGGTACTATACCTATCTTACTTCTGTATATATATTGTCTCTCTCCTCTACTGCTTGGATTACTTGTACTATTACTTTCAAATAATTTTTGATCCATATTAACTGATACACCAATCTAATATTATCACACAAGGTATTTATTGTTACTAGCACATTACTCAACTAATCCATTATATAGAAACACTAGCACACTTGATATAGCAATACTAGCTTCCTAACTACACAACAATATGCACTTAATATTCTAGGATACTAGCTTCTTAATACTTACAATAGTTTACCACAATACTACTACTATTCTGGACACTAACTTTATCATTAGATCACCTCATCACACTCACTAGAGCTCATGATCACTTGCATCCAATGCACTAGTTATTAACTTCTATAATACACAAGTTTTACTTCACTCTAAATGACAGGCACATGGTTCCATATCTCTTTGATGTATATGTATCTTCCCTTAAACATTTTATAGACTGATACACTAATCAGTGATTCACTACATATCTTCCATGACTAATCTTAATATTTTTTAACCCATGATACACTATTAAAATTTTTAATACTCAGGCTTTCACTTTCTGATACTCATGAACTTTCACACTGACACTCATCACCCATTGTGCATTCTACACACAATTTCTAGACACTTCTTCCACCTATTGCTTTTAACACATCACTAGCCTTAATATCAGGTGATATACCCATAATTAGTCATATACTGGTATACTCCTATCTATTCACGTTAATGCTCTACTTCTAAGCTAAAGAATGATGGGACAAAATTCTATAATAACATGAGTGGATAAGTATTGAGATAATACTTTAAGAACCAATTTAAGATACAACCTGATAATCATACACGTTTGTCAGAAATTATGACACTCAGAATCCTCGTCACGCCAGTAAGCATAGCTGCGATAACTGATAGATTTCATAACTAAGGTATGCAAACCCTATAATCATGTCATCTTGAATCCTCACCACGCCAACCGATATGGCTGTAAGAAACTCTAAATTTCATAACTAAGATATGTGCATCCGAAGTCAGGTTCCTACATTTTTGTCACGCCAGCTAATATGGATGCCATAAACTCTAGGCTCCATAACCAAAGCAGACGTTTCACCTTTCTCACTGTCCTCATCAACATATGTTATCAGAAGATACCGTAATTTAGTCCATAAAATTCATCTCAATATAAAATCAACTCAACAACGAACACCAAGAATTAAATTCAACAACCAATCACCAAGAATTAAATTCAATAACAACAATTGAGAGCAGACGAAAATAAGGAGAAAGATTTGAATTAGAATTTATAATAAGATTCTCAAGGGTTATCCCAGGAATCTCTTAAGAAATCTTGAATTTGTGATTGAGTATCCTCTCATCCTAATATCGTATATCCTATATCCTATCACAGGCTCGCAGTGGTATAATTAAGTCATCGCACTACTACGACATCGCACAACTTGCGAAGATAGACCTGCATGGGCCACCACAAAAATGTGTCACAACACACATAACCGGTGAAGGGGCACGAGTACGTGGGTACGTCCAACCTACGCCGCAGCATCGGCGGTAGAACGCTGTCTAGGTCAACTATACTATCTAATTATCTCACAATAATGTATAATCTGCTAATAATATATCAACTCTAAGAAGGAGGGCAAGATACTTAATGCAACACAATACTAAATCATAAATCTATAGCACGCGAAGATATCAAAGAAGCCTAACATAACTATGCATTCTAAATATAACAACAACAAATAAAAATAATATTCAAGTCTCAAATATACGCTGAAAATAAATCTGGTACCAAAATGCTAAAGAGAACTAACAATGCTAACTAGTGATTCCAACTAGATCTCCCGACAGTCACTCCAGAACTAGTGGGTCCTTGCCTACACTATCTATAGGTCAAGGTTCGTAGTACGTCGGACACCCATCTCCTAAATCCTCTGAAAAATATTATCCAGTCAGGAATGGAGCGAAGTACAACCTAATAGCAGTTCCAATTAATTGACAAAAACTATAAAACAGTAAAATAGAGGATGATATATACGATAAAAATATAACTGATGATCTAAGAACAATAAAGGAACATGCAAAATAGCAACAACAATATAAATCAATGAGTACAAGAATGAAGGAGATGAACTATAATGTCAAAAATATAACAGGGTAATCTATTAACTAAAAATGGAGTCTACAATATACCATGTGTTTGAGATACTAACTAAATATGTGATCGGCTAGGAATATTCAATAATTACACTAAGAAGCTAACTCAACCATATGTGAAGTGTATGATTAGTTAGTAGCCAATGATTACACTACTAGCCGATAGTTCTTGATCAAAATATTTAATTGGTATTCCCCCGCCCTGACTGATACGATGGATCAAATCAGGACACGTTACTAGCCAATGTATCCAATATTTAACCTATAATATCCAATGTTATCTAATAACAACAAGGAGCAGTATTCAATACCATCTCGATAATCAAGGTAACATCTCATGACTAACGATATAATAACAATACCAATCCGCGTACCAAAGTGTCAAAGAATCATAAGTAATATTTTTAAATACTTGAATTAAAGTAGTAATCAAACAATAAAAACTATCAGAGAATGTACTCGCCTGTGGTCCAGAGCAAATAATACAAAACAGTATCCAAATAGGTGTCACACAGACCTATATATGAAATATTGCATTAATACAAGATTTTGGAATGGAAATAAGTTAAACTAGTTCAATTCTAGGTCATAAAGCCATTTCTAAGTCAAAAATATTCAAAGTAGGTCAACTATAGGTCAAACTAGTCAAACTTGGTCAAACTAGCTATTTCTAGGTGGTATGAGTCCATCTCTAGGATATTGGGTCCATACACTATGTATCTAGGCTATACTAGCTATATTTAGGATACTAGGATACCCACACAATACCGTATCATAAGATACGTAAGTTATTAGATATGAAAATATAATAATATATATACAAGATAAAAATATATAGTACTCCTAGCTAACTAATGCTAAGTGGATACCTTGGCTTTGAGCCAAAAGAGGTATCACACACCTACACAGCTATCTTGATACACAAACTCAATACCTTGAGTATAAATCAATATCTTGGCATTACCTTGGTATCACAAGGTAATCCAATATCTAACATTAACTAACTAACCATACATACCTCACTATATACTAATATGCATTTATACTCATAATTTATAACAATACTATACCAAACTAACATACTAACTTACCCATTTGATATTCAATACCCATACCCTATGATACCTCAACTCTCATTACCTGGGTATAACTCAAGGAAAATTAGAAATAATATTACCCAATGCTAATGCTAACTAGTGCTTATATATATATACTTAACTCACTAGTAATACATACATAACTAACTATCAATGTAAACTAACTTAGCTTATTAACTAGCTTAACTTAACTTATCTACAAATTAATTTCTAAGAACTCAAACTACTGCTGCTTATTGCTACTGTTTCTGCTTATCACTGCTGCTGCTTATTGATTCTGCTGCTGCAGCTTTTGCTTACTGCTTCTCGTTGCTGCAGCTTACTGCTTTCTGTTGCTGCAGCTTCTGCTTACTGCTTCTCGCTGCTGCAGCTTACTGCTCCTGTTGCTGCTGCAGCTTGCTGCTTCTGCTGCTGCTTCTCGCTGCTTCTGATGCTGCTGCTGCTTCTCATTGCTTATGCTCACTACTGCCGTTGCTTCTCGGCCTGCTTCTACTGCTGCTTATTGCTATTTCTGCTGCAGCCTCTTGCTGCTTATCACTGCTTCTCACTTCTTATTCACACCCCTAGCGCAAATACACACACCGATACACACACACACACACACACACACACACACACACACACATATATATATATATATATATATATATATATGCTAACATATAACCACACTAATGATGCACATGAACTTCCTACTCTCCAATAACCACCAACACCTTTCAAAATAAAATATAACATAACTATAACTATATATATATACTGCTTATTATTGTTTCTGCTGCTGCTTGAGCTACTTATCGCTGCAGTATGGCTTATTTCTGCTGCTTATTGCTTATGCACACCCCCTAGCATACATACACACACACCTACACACACACACACACACACACACACACACATATATATATATATATATATATATATATATATATATATATATGCGCACTAATGGTGCACATGAACTCTCCTACTCTCTAATGACCACCCATACATCATAAATGAATAAGAAACATAACTATATATATATATATATATATATATATATATATATATATATATATATATATATATATATATATATATAATAATTATAATTACAATACTCTAATAGCTATAACCAAGGTAAATTGAATAAGAATACAAAGAATCAAACACGTAGAGTGCACCGCACCTGTATCACACTCAATCTATGATACACTTATGATACGAGTCCACCACACCACCAAATATATCTCGAAGGACACGAGCATGTCTAGAATCACAATTAGAAGTAACACGAAGAGCTAGCTACTCAACTACATATCCGTGTTAAAATAGGACGTGCTCAAACCCCCGCATCGAAAGAAAACCCCCAAATCAACCCGTATTGCTAAATTATCGGGATACAACCTACACGTATCCAATTGTGGATACGTCACTAGTCACACACAACCAAACATATATCAATTTGGTCTAATTGACCTATTGACAAACACAAGATGTGCCAATCTCGAAATTCTCCCAAAATTGACATAAAATACCACATAACTTTCTTCATAGGCCTCCTATGAACCTAATTCCACTTCTTATGGGTAGCCTTAGTACATGGGAGGATTTCTAATGATTAAATTACAGATTTAGAGTCTAATTAGAGAGAAAAAACTAAATTGTACCTATTGGGAGATGGATTTCCAATAAAATCTCCAAATTGAGTGTCAAGAGCCTTTAAATTTGTAGATCCTTGCTTCCTCCTTGTAGATCCTTGCTTCCTCTTATAGATCCTTGATCCTCCTTGTAGATCCTTACTTTTTTCTTGTTCTAATAGCCTCCAATGATGAGTAAAGAAGGAATTGGGAAGGAATTTGGTGTAGGGATGAAGGAATTTGGTTGAGGAAAATTTCTAGATCTAAATTTGGAATAAAGAAAATAGAGGAGAGAGAGTCTCCACCCCCTTATGTAGTGCCGGCCTTGCCACTTCTCCAAGACACAATAAAATATTCATAATACCCCTTGGGGCTTGTCATGAAGAAATTAATTAAGGAGGAAAGGTTCTAGTCTAATTGGTTTAACTAATTAAGTCATCCTCCTAATGAATGAGCTTACTATTGGGCTCAAATCTAACTAGAATTAAATATTGGTCTATAGATATAATCTAAACTAGTTAGGTCCACTAATACAAGTCCAAAATAAAATCTAACATGCTAATAATATTTAAATATTATAATAAATAAATATATAATATCTACCATAAATAAATAATTATGATATACCATTCAATAAAATAATTTTTGAAATACCAATATTAAAATATTACCAATAATAGAAAAAGACAAAAATATCCCTCTTTCGGAAAGTGGTAGTGACATCCTAGCCTCGCTTTTGTAGTTGACCCACATACCATGTCCGTGCTGAAGAATTAATATAATAATATCATATGTCGCGTAGTATATGAGGCATTCTCGAAGCACAACCCAAAACATGTAATCTCATATCACGTAGCAAGTTATGTCGCATAGTATATGAGGCATTCTCGAAGCACAACCCAATACATGTAATCTCAGTGCACATTATAATATATGTACACATAACACGTAGTAATTGTATCGGCATAGATACGAGAAATCGGGTTGAATGTGCCTTATCACATTGGGACACTTGGTCAAAAAATGATCTCCTCAAATCAGGTACATAGACTATCAATTAATTCTAAGCCTAAATTATGTGAAATTCTTGAATCAACAATTATGCCGCCGAATGTGAGTAAGGGGTAAAGTGCGAACTACTCTGGAGCAGAACCATAATCCTTAAACTAAACAAGGACCGGGATTACATATTTTCTCCTGAGCAGAACTACGCCCCTCACTATATCTGGTGCACAAAATGATAAGTTAATCTACTAATATGAGTTTACTATAGGTTACCACATAGTCTACTACAACATATAATCATACTATGCACATAGTCAATTCTAGCACATAGCCAGTTCTAAGTCCACTCTTCCTTAGAATAACACAATCAAGAAGCCACGATCAACCACAAAGGGTACGATAAGAAATATTCCTAATAAAATAATTAAACCCAAGAAATCATGGAACGTGTACATAGATTACTAAGGTCGGATAGGATAACATACGCGGATGAGAATTACATGCATGGATTGCCGCATGGGACAAGCTGCATTCACTGATCAGGCACATGAGCACTGGCCGCATGGACGAGCTGGCCGCATGCTACCCAGGCCGCATATGGCTCCAGGCCGGATGGACTGCTTGCCGCATGAGGCAGGTGCCGCATAGGGGTCGGTGCCGTATAGCGTCAAGCCAAGTCCCCTCCTTGGAACGAGTACTGAAGTGATATGCATTAAATGCGTGTAAGTAGAGTGACTGAAGTGATGGATGTGACATGATATAAGGTGTCAGAAAGAAAAAGACAAAAATCCTGAAAGATGTGCCAAATAATCAGAGTCATGCGTCCGAAGGAAAGTGGCCGCATGCTTTGCTTGCCGCATATGCTTGCTTCCCGCATATAGGTCGGTGCCGCATAGAGGTCGATGCCGCATAGAGGACTCTTGGACTTAGTGAATTTTTCATTCGTTCAGTGAGTAAAAACACAAGGGTTCAAGGATTAGCTCCAGAACTCTTGCGTAATGGTCAGTCTTGCATCCAACAAGATGGACGTATTTTGGTTGGCTATGCGGCAAAGTGTCCAATTGCATAAGGATTATGCCGTATGGAAGTCTCGTCCACATATTGTGCTGGCTGCATGAGAACTTCGTCTTCTCCAGACAGCAAGTTCAGCCATGGCAAAAAAGCTCAAAAAAATCCAAAAAATTAGTTTCTTCATAAAAACTTCATTTTAAGTCCAAACAAGTGAAACAAAAGCCAAAATACTCGAAATAAAGTGCTCCATCAACTACAAAAACTATTTTTCTAAAATACTATATTTTAATAGATCAAAACTAAGAAAAACTTTTGGAACCCATGAAAACCCTAACTTTAAAACTCATATCTACTCAAAACCGTTCATCAAAACCAAAAACTCTAAGAACTAAAACTAATGAGAACATCAAGGAAAATATTTTCCATCAAACATATTTTAATTTACTAATCATATGAAAAATCCAAAAGTTTATGGCTTCACCACTTTTGAACAAGATGTACTTGCCTTGTTGGACTAACAAACCTCTTCCTACAACCAAGTCTAGGCTAGGGCTAGGATTTGGCCAAGGGGGAGCTCTTGAGGGAAGAAGAAAGAATAAAGAAGAAGGGAAGTAGAAATGAGGAAGAATGGGAGAGGAAAGAGAAAACCATATATATATACCAAGTGGAGAAATGAGGTTAGCCCTAAGATTAAGTTATGACACTCTCCAACCAAATCTCAACCATCTAAAATAGGATTTGTAGTTCCAAGAGTAAACCAGGTCTGGTATCCATCCTATATACGGGTCCTAGCACAGGTCCATAGTAATTGCCAAGGTATTCACTACTGGTCTTGGGTAGTCTCCCACAATAAACATGAATATAATTAAATAAAATACAACATAATTAACAGGAATCAACATATAAAATAAAGCATAAATACATCTACAGGAAAAAAAATTTAAATATCAAAAATTAAATAATACCAAATCTGGCAACGGGTGTGATAACCTCGGATGTCAACACCACCACCTGGCGTTCACCTTCATGATTCAGCGCTAAGGAGGGAAGCAGTTTCGACGGTGACAGTACCAGCTCAACAGCAGCCGAGACAGTAACAACAATAACAGCCGGTTGGTTGCACTTACTGTGGCAAGGGAGACTATACTAGATATGTGTATAGGGAAGCCAATGGGTTGTGAATAAGGTATGGCAGTCCCGATCAGCGGATTGCTAATTGTTTGATGATACAGAGGCCAGAAGGACCAGTCTAATTGTTACCAGTACTGCCAATACCAGGGGCAGTCCAGTAGAGAGGGTCAACAATAACAGTAAGGCCATTAGCTCAGCGTCCACTACGGACGCAAGCTCAGATGTACCAACAGCAGCAAAATCAACAACAGGTCCAGCAGAGACCATAATAACGTGTCCAAGGGACGCAACAATAAGGAGAGCAACAGGGCCAAGGACAAGCTTTTACTTTATCTTTGGAGGAGGCTTTGGCATCAGGCGATGTGGTGGCATGTAACATCTTTGTTGCATCTTTTCCTGCTGTTTATATTATTTGATTTTGGTATATCTCATTCATTTATATCTGCACGATTCGTAACACGCATTGGATTGAGTTTGAGGCGATGCCAGAGAGGTTGAATATACTCACTGGAATAGAATCGTAGGAGTTAGTAGAGTATGTATAACGTGTCTAGTCATAGTGTGCGTGCGTTCACTACCAGTACGGTTGATCGTATTCCCTATGGATAACTTTGACATTATCTTAGGCATGGACTGGCTGAAAGACAATCATTCTACGATAGATTGCCATAAGGGTAGGGTATTATTTAGTATCCTGGGCACAAAATGTTTCGTCTTTGATAGATCTGTGGGAGACCAGCATAAAGAGAGGGTCGCAATGACAATGATAGCAGAAGAACAACTTTTTGAGATAGTCAAGGAGTCCTTAGACGTCTTCCCGGAGTAACTTCCAGGATTACCCCCAGTAAGAGATATGGAGTTTTATATAGAGTTGATTCCTGGAGCAGGACCAATATCTTGTAAAGTACACCAAATGGCACCATCAGAGTTAGACATACTATACCAACATATAAAAGAACTAAAGTCAAAAAAGTTTATTCAAGCCAATGGATTACCTTGGGGAGTGCCATTAGTTCTAGTAAAGAAGAAGGATGGGTCATCACGGTTATGTATCAACTACAGACAGTTGAGCGCAGTAACAGTGAAGAACAATTATTCATTACCAAGGATCGATGATTTGTTTGATCAGCCGAGTAAAGGAAATATTTTCTCTAAGATCGATCTTCGATCAAGGTATCATCAAGTAAGAGTTCGAGAGCAATACATACCCAAGATAGCATTTAGGTCACGATATGGGCATTATAAATTCTTAGTTATGCCATTCAGACTGACTAATGCTCCAGTGATATTTATCAATTTGATGAACCATATTTTTGTGCCATATCTAGATCAGTTCGTGGTAGTTTTTATGGTAGTTTTTATAGACAATATTCTAGTCTATTCCAGTAGCGAAGAGGAGCACGAAGAGCATATTCGAAAGGTCTTACAGATTTTGAGGGAACACCAGTTATACACAATGCTTAGAAAGTATGAGTTTTGGTTGGATCACGTATCATTCTTGGGTTAAATTATCTCTGGAGCAGGAGTAGCAGTAGATCCGAAGAAGATTGAGGCCGTAGAGAGTTGGCCAGTTCCTAAGGCAATAGCTGAAGTGCGTAGTTTCCAAGGATTGACAGGATACTACAGAAGGTTCATGGCAGACTTTGCAAAGATTTTAACACCGCTGACTCGACTAACGTGCAAGAAGGCTAAGTTCGACTGGTCAGCAGAGTGCCAGACATTATTTAAAGAATTAAAGAAGTGATTGATTTCAGCTCCGATTCTCATGCTTTCAGTAGGTTCTGGAGGGTTTATGGTGTATTATGATGCGTCAGGCAAAGGACTTGGGTGTGTATTAATGAAATATAGAAGGGTGATAGCTTATGTATCACGGCAACTTTGAGATTACGAGAAGAATTATCCGACTCATAATTTGGAGTTAGCGGCATTTTGCACTTAAGCTGTGGAGGCACTACTTGTATGGTGATCGGGTGGAGATATTTACGGATCATAAGATCTTAAAGTATGTATTTACTCAAAGAGACTTGAACATGAGGCAGAGGAGGTGGCCATAATTGATAAAGGACTATGATATGGAACTCCATTACCATCCAGGCAAGGCAAATGTGGTAGCAAATGCACTTAGCAGGAGAGGTAGTATATTTATTTTGATATCGCAGCAACATATCTTATAAGATCTTCGAGAAATGGGGATCAAGATAGTACTAACGTAAGACATAGGAGTATTTTCTAGTTTACAGGTACAATCTACCATTATAGAGAGGATTAAGGTAGCTCAGGCAGAGGATCCGAAAGTTCAGAAACTTCAGACGAAATATGAGTCTGGTCTCAGGAAAGAGTTGATGATTCATGAAGATGGAACTCTTAGGTTTAAAAATTATCTCTGTGTACCAAGTAAAGATATCCGACAAGAAGTAATGACCGAGACGCACAATTTCTGGTATTCAATTTATCCAGGAGGTACCAAGATGTATCAAGAAATCAAACAACATTTCTGGTGGAACAGGATGAAGAGGGAGATAGCATAATTCGTTTCCCGGTGTTTGGTATGTCAGCAAGTGAAGGCCGACCAGCAAAGACCGGCAGGATTATTATATCTGTTTCCTATTTCATAGTGGAAGTGGGAACATATCACGATAGACTTTGTAACCAGTTTACCAAGGTCCCCGAATGGTCATGATGCAGTTTGGGTAATAGTAGACCGTCTCACAAAAGTAGCTCAATTTCTTCCTTTTTAAGTAGGGCATCCGTAAAGCAGTTAGCAGAGATGTACATGCGATAGATAGTAAGACAGCACGACATCCCAGTGAGTATCGTATCAGACCGAGATACTCGGTTCACTTTAAATTTTTGGAAGAGCTTGCACCAGAGTTTAGGTACCAAGTTGAGATTCAGTACTGCCTACCATCCTCAAACGGACGAACAATCAGAGAGAGCCATCCAGACCTTGGATGATATGTTGCAAGCTTGTACTTTAGATTTTGGAGGGTCTTATGAAGATCACCTTCATATCGTTGAGTTCTCATACAATAATAGTTATCAAGCAAGTATTCAGATGGCACCACTCGATGCATTATATGGGAGAAAGTGCAGGTCACCATTGGCATGGGATGATATAGGTGAACGAAAGATGTTTGGCCCAGAGATGATCATGCAGATAGTAAAAGTTGTCAAGTAGACCAGAGAGCGACGTAGGGTTGTGCAAGATAGGCATCGATATTGGGTAGATCAACATTGTAGGCCTTTAGAATTTTATATCGGTAACCACATGTTCTTGCAAATTTTGTCGACCCGTGGAGTCATTAGATTCAGAGTTCGAGTGAAGCTTAGTCCACGATACGTCGGTCCGTTCAATATTCTTGAGCGGGTGGGCGATGTTGCTTATCTTCTTGCCCTTCCACCTTAGCTACATGAGGTGCACGATGTATTTTATGTATCTCAATTACGTAGGTATGTCCCAGATCTGAGTCATATTCTTGACCATTTTGAGCTAGTTGTTGGTACCGACTTGTCTTACGAGGAGCAACCCATATCCATTTTTGACCGAAGGGAGAAGGTTATCAAGAATTGGACTATCCATTTTGTCCGAGTTACTTGGGGTCATCACCCTTTGGAAGAGTCGATGTGGGAGCACGAGGATGATATCCAGTCTTGGTATCCATTACCTATTTGACTCGGAAGGTATATTCGTTCTTATGCCTTCGTATCTTGAATCTCGTAATTTGTTTATCCATGCTATGTGATACTGATTTTCTTTATTATATGCCCGAATTTGATTGTACGTGTAAACGAGCTTATAGTCAGTGTAGTGTTCGTTAGATTTCTCTATCTAGCCTTGGGTTTGAATTTCGAGGATAAAATTTTTCTAAGATGGGTAGAGATGTCACTCCCCGTTCTCGATATATATATTTGGATCATATTAGTTTTTCTGCTTATATTATTTGTTGTTTGCATGGTAATTAAGTTGCATGTCATGAAGACTAGACCCATTCTTTGGTTCAATTAGACTCATGGTTTAATTATTGGGTTAGTTTATTCATGAATGAACCCATGGTCTAAATCTCAACCCTAGCATATATAAGTCAACCTTTTTCTCTCTCTTCCCTCATTCTCTTTTTTTTCTTCTTTCATTTTGGCAAGTAGACCTTGCACTACATGGAAAAGCCTCTTGATTTTTGATTCTTGCTTTCCTTGCATTTTATTAGTCTATTATGTGCTCATGATGATTCTAAACACTTTTAGTACTTGGAGTTTTCGGTTTTAATTGGTGGATTTGAGTAGATCTATATTTGAAGTTTAGGGTTTCATGGATTTCTTGAGTTTTTGGTGATTTTGAAAAATAGTTTTTGGGATGGATGGAGCACTTCATTTCGAGCATTTTGGCTTTTGGTTCACTTGATTCGGAGTTAAAATAAAGTTTTTATGAAGAAAATAATTTTCGATTTTTGGAGTTCTCGCCATGGCTGAACTTGCTGTCTGGAGAAGACGAAGTTCATATACGAAAAATAGACCTATGCGGCCTTGACCTATATACGACTAATAGACCCATGCTGCCTTGACCCATATACGACAAACAGACTTATGCGGCCTTGACCCATATGCGGCACGCAGACCTATGCGGCCTTGACCCATATGCGGCAAGCAGACCTATGTAGCCTTGACTTATATGAGACAATAACCTCTATGCGGTACTTGTCATATGCAGCACTGACTCTAAGCATCCCTGACCCTATGCGGCCCTATGTGCATGATTTGTTGTTTTCCTTGGTTCGATGTTTTATTAGATTTTGTGATTATAAGTGTGAGATTGATAATTGGAATACGGGATAACTAATTTACCATGTATTAAACCTGAATATATGCTTGACCCAACTATGAATAGAGATAGACCTGTGTCCAAGTGACTATGACTACCTATGTGCCTGACTCGACCTACGTATTGCTATGTGCTAGAACTCATATGATTTACTAATGAATGACAACTTGACTCGACTATTGGTATCCGTGCTGATACACTTACTACGTGCATTGTGTTCCTACGTGCTAACTGTTTCTACGTAATTATATTACATATTTTACACTGAGGTATGCTTATGTGCTAAGCGGCATGTGATGTAATAAAATTTCTCCAGCATGGACATAGTAGTTGATCAATAACCAAGCGTGGCTAAAATTTGTTGACTGTTGTATCACGCTGGGGTAAATCCAAATTAAACTGCAAAGTGACAAAGTGGATTCGTATCTAGCGTGCCCGTACTACGGTACGACATATAAGGGAAGTAACATGTGACCACGCCATGTGATTCTAGCTAACTGTAGGGTTAACTAGGCAACTAAAACATATAGAGCATTGAAAGGGACGAAATCCCGAGATCGTTCTTAACTAGCCACCCTCAATCATTATATGAAGAGTGATGGCTGGCCACCATGGATATTATTTAAATCCTCATTAGTGGATGGCAATATCCAAATATTATATTATATTATATTATGTGTTCTATGCGATCTTAGCACGGTGGCCTTAGAGGGACCGGTGCATAATACTTTGTGCTATACGGTGATTCATGACTCGGCTAGCCCCTGCTAGAACATGGTTCAATCTGAGGATTCCTATTATATGCATAACACCTCTTGGATAACCCAGAATCCACCTAACAAGCCGTATAAGTGATTGGCCAATTTTGTAACTGAGCTTGATTATGATTGTACCTTCTGTTAAATAGTTTAGGGACGTGGGCTATCATAGTACGATGGTCTAACCCTTGTCCTTGTTTGGTTGTAGGGTTAGATTGTTATATCATGGTAGACTATGAACCGAAACTATGAGACATAACTATATATATGTATCTATTTTATAACCTGGTTTTATTTCTTTATTCGTACTTCCTTTGTGGTACTTGCTATTTGGGGTCTAACCCCTCTGGTTTTGTATGGCCATATTTAGAGCCAGCACCCGAGGATCAAGCGTACTCCCTCCTGAATAATGGTGCACACCAGACGGATAACCACTGAGGGAAACAAGTGGGTTTCTCCTTTCCTCCTCATTATTGCACATTGTACTTATTTTGGGCGTTTAGCCACCGACACTTGTTACCCGTAAATCTAGATATTTAGTTCCTTACATGATTATAATTAATCAGACTACAACTGATTATGGTCATGTACTTTTGATACTCTACCAGCTTTCTTATTTTTGCACAGCTGGTTTCCAGAATATTGTGGCAGGGCATTTAGGACACCTTACTTCCTTATCATATATGTTCTATGTTTACTGTTCTTACTTGACTGATTAAGAAAATAGATGTACTGAGTGACCCTAAGTGAATTGCTAGTAGTATACACTCCCTTATCTAGTTATAGCCGTGATCGCCATACGACGTTCTATACCTTGTACGGGGGAGCTGGCCATATCTGTCTTCGTATTTCGGTACTGGGGCGTGACAACCTTTCCTCTCGAGAAGAACTTGGCTCTGATACCACGTGTTGGGCGCGTTGCAAAAGCATTTGCCAACCCACCCGAGATAACCAACCAATCTACAAACACCAAGCACAAACGAATACAAATATATGGCGGTGATTACGTCACCTGGACAAATCCCAAACTTTATAACTCAGATAAAAATACAAAATTGCAAAACACTAATGTTGAAACCCTTTGCCCTAATAGTTTCAACCCCCTCACCACACTCAAGAAGAAACGACAGATATTACAATGAAATCACTCACCAACCCATAAAAATTTCCCTAACCGAAGTTGATGACTCCTCTATTAGATCCCTTATTCCTTCTTTCTTGAATGACGAAGAACCTTAAGGGCAAAGCACAGACTTTCTCTTAGATTTTCTGTGAACGAGCACCACAAATCTCCACTTTATGCATACTTTGTGCCTCCACCCTCTTTCTATATATTTATAGGATGAGAAATCCTATTTTAGGTCATAATAGAATTTTATAAATAGGAAACCCTAAAATAAGAATCCTATTACACCTAAAATAACCCAACACCAATTATGGACGTCCAAATATGGGTCAGATTAAATATTTGATACAAATTTGAAATCTAATCAAATCTTATATTTAATGTAGATTTTTAAATTATATCAAATCAAATCTTTGACCATATTTGGACTCCTAAATTTATCAAATCCAGACTGTACACCAACAATTAAGACAATTAATTATTGACGTATATATTATACACCCGATGTGAACATATATATGCAGTCATATTCTTTCTTTTGCCATGTTGGAAAAGTCTCTCAAACTAATGTGAGAGCTTCTTAATCTATCTTCTTCTAGCGAAGTGAACGTGGGAGCTTTTCCTTATCTATTTGAAAATTTCTTTGGTGAGCTACCAAATCATTAAATTAAAGTTACAACCTATTAATAGAAATTCTTGTGCCATTTGGTGTTAATTTTCTTTCTGTCCTATAATTGTCATAAATGAAAATAAACTATTTGGGACGAAAGTGTTTTTGAAAGAATTGTCTCAAAGAAGACTAGATTGGGTTTTATAGGCTAGCTTTGGATAAAGATTAGGTTCATTTATTGTTAGGTCCAGAAACTCCTACATTATAATCTAAGGTTTTTTTTATTTTACCTAATTATAAATGAAAATGATAGAAATTGTACCATTCATCCAAAATATTCTTTTTTTTTCTTCTTCTTCTTCTTCTTCTTCTTGCTTAATTGCACTTAAATGATTCTTACCTTAATTCTTTGTTTACTTTTCTACCATGAATTTTGTTTTTTATTCCTATGGCTACCATATTTACGACAATACTATCCTCAATAATAAAAATAACAATAACAATGACAGCAACAATCCTTTATCTCAAAATTTGAAATTGGTTGTTTGAATCTTCTTCTTCTATTCAGCTACACAAAATTAATATCCTACTTTAGCACTTCAATCATGTTTGTTTAGGCCTACATGTAGTACTAGAAGCTACATTAACTATTATGTTATCGTTCCTTCTTACAGGAGCATCTATTGGTCTGGTTTGTCATGTCCAAACCATCGAAGTCTCTTTGCTCTCATATTGTCCTCAAGTGATGCCACCTCTAACTTTCCATGGATACACTCATTTTATTTATCCTATATATCATTAATTTAATATATTGTACTTATTTATATTAGCATTCTCATTACGACTACACCAACATTTTGGACATATTATTTTTTTAATTGTACAACACTTTAATCATAAGCATGATATATTTTATAATAGCCTTGTAATTTTTTTTTCCAAAGGCCTCATGCATTTGTGAAGTACTACAAATATACTCCTCACATCGCCTCCCCCACATACACAAATAAATTAAAATAAAATAAAAATAATCGTAAATCCACCATAACTATCTTATTAATTACTCCTTCCATTCCTGAACCTTAACTCGTCGTTGAAATCTTCTTTCACTTTTCCCGTACACAAACATCCTATTCTACCACAATCTTCTTCCTCCAAAGCCATAACCCATCCGGTCTTATATATTCTTCCTTTGTTATAAACCAACCACCACAACATACTTTAAATGAGAGTGAAGCAAGACAAGAGATAATGTTTTATCTTTTTCTTCTTGAATCTTGACTTTAGTATTGTTGCGTTGGTTAAAGATCTCACTAACTCATTTAAACATTTATACCATTAACAAAATTTTTCTTTATATATATGGTTGCAACTCTTAAATTTACGGATTAGGTGAATTCACTTATAACAACAAGTAACAAGAAACAAATATTGAATAATAGCAATCAAGAATACAAACACACAATATAACGTGGTTCAAACAAGATCGACATACGTCTACCGGTAAGGGAAGAATATTTTTATTGAATCACAAGAGAAACCTTACAAGAGTTGCATAAAAAGTATCATATTACAAAATCCTCCCTTTCGAGATCTCCAACTAGCTCTCTCCTTCTTCTCTCTAGATTCTTTTAAAATTCCCAAGTTCTCCACAAATAAAGCATCTTTTGTTGGAGTTGGGTGGGTTCCCAACCTGTGTGGAGAATACCCCAAAGTGTAAAGAGCGACATCCGTGTGTCGGAGAAGTTTGGAGAGTTCATCGAGCGCTATATTTTGGAACATATATGGTAATTAAATATATAATTGAATTTTTATATCTTTGACTTTGCCATACATTTAAATAAACGGTTAGCGACGCCTAAAAATATTAGCGACGCCTAAATATATAATTGAATTTTTTATATCTTTGACTTTCCATATAATTGGTATATCATTAACAAAATAAGACAGGTTAGCGACGCCTAAAAATGTCACTAATCTTTAAATAAACGTCACTAAACTAAATTAGCGACATATTTAGCGACGTTTATGTGTTGTCGCGTATTTCATGGCCACTAACAACAAAAATGTCGCTATTTGTTGCTATAGTGACGAGAAAAAATCATGGCTTATTTGACATTAGCGACGTTTAGTGATACGACGTTGCTAAAACCGCGACGCCATACTTTGTTGCTAAATGTCGCCGAATTAGTGACACAATGAGCGACATTTTTCTACAACAATGCTGACATGGCAAAATTTTCTATGTCATCTTTTTAGCGACGTCTATGGTACCGTTTAGCGACGTCCTGATATATGTTAGCGACGTAATCGGTCGTCGCTAAACGTCGCTAGACTGCAAAAAAAAAATAGCATCCGGTTTGCAAAATAGTTTCCAACAGAAATCTATCTACAGTTATAAAATCACACTTTATATAAATAGACGGAGCAACCCTCCGTTGAATTTCCTGTGTTCGCTGACCCCTTCGGTGGAACTCTCAATACCGATAAATTTTCATGCATTTAATATGAATAATAAAGTAAAATTTTAAAAAAATGACAAATTTGTATTACTAACTAATTCTCAAGAAATACATACATAAATCATGAAATAAATATCCAGGAAGTATCTCAAGAAATACATACATAAAGTCTAAAACGAATACATAAAGGACCCAAAATTATGGGCCAATACACAAATAAACAAATAAATAGTCCTAGCTAGGACTACTGCTGATCTGGAGGAGGAGGAGGAACAGGTCGCACTTGGGATATGAAATGTTATACTCCTCCTGCGAAATTATCACCTATGCCGATGGAGGTGGATTCTGGGGAGGCTGTGTCATCGGTGGAGTCAATGTTTATGCACGTGCACCATGAGAACATATCTGCTCCATCACTGTCAGTTTATCATTGTATAAATTCATGGTAGATAATAGCCTCGAAGTGCTCTGAGTCACTGAATCCTGCATCCTTGCCAGGGACTCCCCCATGGCCACCTGCGATCCCTTCAGCACCGTTACGCTATTGTATCGATGCGGCAAGGTCAGTAATGCAACGATCCATCCTCTCGCTTAGATCCCTGAGCTCCATGATGCTGTGTTCGAGAGTATTAAATTATGTAGTGAGCGTCACATCGTCCATCCTGAGACTGAGGCTGCTCTGTAATCCTCCACTGTAACTCGTCACGCATATCAGCAATCTGACGGTCAATGCTCTCTTGGACTCGGGTAGACTCCTACGAGGGATATAGGGAATGCACACTAGTAGAGGGAGACCTAGATGACTATATCGTAACAAGGGCACCGTTGGATCCCGTGTTGTAGTACGTACCCCTCTGAAGACTACCAACGACGGTCATCCACAGCTCGTCTACCGACGAAGCTGACGAGGGTTGCGAGGAAGTACCAGCCTCTCCCTCTGTAGGTGCACTAGCGGTCACCCGCTTATGTAGCCTAAGATATTCGTCCTAAGAAAGTACGTATATCTCGATAGGCATACTTCTTACGATCCAATCGTCCTAATTACTATTATCGAAGGTATTTATTACTAACTACATGGATATCTATTTGAATATTTCCTAAGTTATATTAAAATTAACACAACGTAAAGTAATACTTATATAGCTCTGTGTGGCTCTCTCATCAATGAGCTTTCCTTGCTTCTAATGGGTGGCCATGAAGACGGTCACCATGTTAGCATCCTTACCTCTCTGTACCTGTTAAAAAATATTATTTGTTATTAAAATTAAACATTTTATCCTATTTTTATTAAAATAATATATATTTAATAAAATACATACTTGACAACAGAAATATTCTGCCATGGAAATCGAGCCACCATACCACTTTTCTGCCTTCGTCCTAGCCGCCTTCGCCTTCTCCGACCTTTTCTTGTACCTGGGATCATCGAATCTAGCCCTCATCGTAGTCCACTGCTCAGGCATGATAAAATCTTGGATCAATTTTTTGGAGCGAGCATGAACCTTCTGGTCGTTGATCGTATCACGGATCAGCTTGGCAGTAACGACATAAAACTGCTTCTCAATCTACTCAGCCTATTATGGTGGATAAAATATATTTTCTACAAGAAGTAAAATAGTAAGTTATATAATATGCATAAATAATGGTTGATATTAAAAGCAAATATACTTTTACCTTAAACTGCACAAACCAGAATGCCTTTCTCTCTTCAGGAGCATCCGAGAAGTTGATCCAAGCTCCACCATAGTTTTGCCTCAGAAATTGCCCCAGTGCTCTATGCACCGACGGGGGACGATATTTATACAAAGATAATTAAATTCATGAATAAATGAATATATAGATATATACACAAGAAAATATTAACTAATTAACTTACTTTATTGGTCCGTCAGTCCAAATCTCCATCATCATCTCATCCGAAGATGCGTATAGAGGATTACTCTAATACGGAGAAAGAGTTGGCTCGACCTCCTCCATCTGCTCCTTTGTCTTCATGGCACCGTCATCAGGAGGAACGATGGACGATAGAGTATACTCAGGCATAAAATTGCTTGTCCCATGAGTACTGCCACGTACGGTCGACGTAGTCAAAGATATAAGTGGTCGGAACATTGGAGTACTCCGAGATGATTATCCGGAACTAGTAGCCTGTACTGGAGGAGCACTCCATCTAGAGGATCTGACTCCGAACGATCTGCATCATCCTGTCGTACCTGATAACAACATATGGTGATAATATATATATATATATATATATATATATATATATATATATATATATATATATATATATATAATGGTAGCCGGACCTAGCTTCTCCTGGGCGATCTCTTGGTGCTTCTGAGGGGCTTGGCCTGGGCCGAAGCTGCCTGGCCATGGCGATGCTGGCTTTTCCTTCTTCTTTCCTGGTTCTTTTCCCTCTTCCTTCCCCAGATCCTCCATCGTCGGGTCTCTCCCCGGTATTTCTCTCGGCTTCCCTCCCTCTTTTTGGTGGGTCTGGTTCAACTTGGGCAACACAGTCATCAGTGCCCCCTCCATCCTTCACAATCATGGTAGCATGGTGAGGTAATACATGTAAAAATATGCTCTGCTCGACGCGGATAGCCGATTCAAATGGAACAAGTGTAATGACCCATCCTGCCTAGCTCGGTGAGATGTTTCGCTTGATGCTAAGGAATTCAGACTTGTCCTTCAGAGAAGTTCAAACTTAGACGTATCAGAGGCGCGCTCGGAGTCTCGCTCAGTCGATATGAATTATCGCTCGGTGGATGGCTCCGATGAACCTGTCTCAGCATACCCGCACACTTAAGAAAAAAATATTACATTCTGGTTTCTAAGCGATAACCTGTGCATGCTAATAAGAGAGATAAACTTACATAGATAAGGGAATAATCTGGCTTTATCGTGTGTATAGAATATGGAAACTCTGCCCTGCTAGTGCGTAACTTAGAGTATTGATCCAAATAAAGTAGTTTCATATGTTATGCCACGAAGTAAATCTTATTTACAATATTGGTGTACTGTATCATACAGAATGTAGCACAAAGTTAGAGTAGAGTCATATTGCATACATAGACAAGGAAGACTATCAAGTATTTATTCTGAGTCAGGAGAAGAAAAGAAAAGAAAGTACTAGGGATGTTCAGATCACCGAGACAATCTTCAATCAGGGAGCTGTGTAGAGAAAAAAGAACCGAGCATAAAGTTCTCGGATAAATAGAACCGAGCATGAAGTTCTCGGCTAGGATGGAAGTGGTAAAGTAGTTGCATGGTCATAGACAACTAGTTGCACACCAGGAAGTGAGTCCTCAAATGATATTTGAGGCATCAGATTCGTGTCAGCCTGGGAGGACTGCACTAGCTTGAAGTTATAGTATGATAGCTAGCTGAAGTACTAGCAGGCAAGTGTGGAACATCCAGTAAGCCTTGCTACCGACCTGGAAAGACAGCCGACTCATCGGATGGTTTGGGATGCCTAGTAAGGCTCACAACCGAGCTGGGAAGACAGTCGTTCCATCCAATAATATGTCCAATATGGCTAGAAGATCAAGTGACCTTTATATAGATAAGTCATGCATGTATAACGGCAAACCGCATTCATGATAGGAGTATCACAGAGGAGTTTGATGCACAACACATCGCACAAGTAGAGAACGGATATACGGTATATAATATATTTTAAGTAAAAACATACCTATTTTAGAGACACGCTTGAGACACTTGCGTTTACATAAATGTTCTTTATTTCCTAATGTATAACTTGATTCTTAATACTGCGCTTGAACAAGGAAGGCCAAAGGGTAAGAAAGGGTAAGACGAACTCAGTTATTTACTGTATGACACACTTGTTTCAGACATAGGTATATGATTTTCATTATTATGCCATAAAATTGATTCTAAGGCAAGACTAGAAAGATAATAAATGAGTTGGTGCACATAACTAATGAACATTTTTATTTTATGGCATGGGCGAGAGGCCTCCCCACCAGTGCATTCAATGTATTAACATCCAACCAGATTGCATGCAGGGCACAGGGAGTAACTCGAACGATTTCAGAGATCGGTTGACGCATCAAGGCGCCGGATCGCACTTGGCATCTTGGAGCTTGGCACACAGATCTGAAGCTCACATATACGGGACATAATGTATGAGATCATCATCCATAGTATTTGATTCAAGTTGTATGCCTAAGGGCATATTCATTATAATGAAAGAGAGAGAGAGAGAGAGAGAGAGAGAGAGAGATAGAGATAGAGAGAGAGATTGAGCAACTTGTAATCTCGGCCTAGCATCGCTTGTAATATATCTTCATTATCAATAAAGAGATTATTCTTGTATATTTGTGTTTGTTCTTATTTTTGTTGCATTGGGGATTATCTGTACGACTTTGTGGCTTAGCATTAACAACCATTCCTGGTGCTTATCTTGTGCGAGCGCAACTTAGGCTCGCACGATATTATGTCCAAGCGAGGACGTTCAGTTCTACGGGACCGGGGCATGACATTTTGGTATCTGAGCATGACTTTACGTCCTTGGACTTCGTATCGATTCTCATCGCTTGAACTTCTTATGGATGACTTAATAAACACACTCTCTCAATGTCCCAGTAAATATTCCATACAATGAGTCTAAATATTTTTAAAAACTTGTTCAGATAATTGGTTTAACGAGATAGCTTTGCGATGGATTTTGTGCCAAATTGAGACAAACTTTATGTGAGCAGACCCATGCTAGATTTAGTAGGATGCGTGTGAACTAGAATAGCCTTACGCTAATACTAGCGGGCTATTGTGTGAGACTAGAATATCGTTCGGAGGGGATAGATATATACACAGCCTTTTGACCAAGTCGTGCCGAGTATCGTGCACCTAGACCTTTTGGTATGAGCGAGTTTGCGAGCAAGATTGGATATATCATCCGAATAAGAATGAGTTAGACTTAGAATGTCAATCGATAGAGACGCTATTGTATTTTTGTTAAGGCGACTATAGAGGATCATGCTTGGATTTTGAAGAATAATTTGTCACGACCCGCACCCGGTATAAGGGCACGAGAGCGTGGGTACGTCCAGCCTACGCCGCAGCATCGGCGGTAGAACGCTGTCTAGGTCAAGTGCTATCTAGATAATCTCACACTAGTATCCAACTCCATAAGGAGACACGGATAACACTAAAATAAATCTAGAAATACTCAATCACAACTACAGCACGATAGGAAATGAAGAAATAAAAGAATACAGCACAAGTCTAATGATAACATAACATACCTGCAATCCTTAACTTCCAATCCCCAAGTGTCAGAAACCAGTCTACTAATGTCACAGTCTGGAAAAATATTTTCCAGTCAGGAAGGAGCAAAGTACATCTCTAAATAGCAGTTCTATATAAATGACATAAACTATGTAGCAGTTCTAGATGGAAACATACCAGATGCATGTATAGGTACGAGAAATATATAATGAAAGAAATACTGGAAAATACTGTAAGTAAACGCAGGAAAAGAAACAATATGTCCATGAGCAAGAATTCTATGACTAAGTGTGTGAGTACTAGCTTTAACATGTGATCGGCTTGGGAACTTGATCAGGCTGGTTACATGTGATTAGCTATGATTCATGGAAGGTCAGGCTAACCGTTGGTTAGCTATGATGCAGGGAGAGGTCAGGCTAATCACACGTAACAGCTATGAGGCATGGAGATGGTCAGGCCGCACCCGACGTGAGATGTGGGGTGAGCTATGATGCATGGATAGTTGGGTATGATCACATATCTACACTAAAATACTCCCCAAACCCCCGACTGGTATAGTAGATCCAATCATGGTACGCTATGGCACGGGATTCCCTAGGAAGGTAGCAAATCTCCCCGGGAATCAGTGTCTGTACATGCACAAGATAACAAGGAAAACAAGTCTCGTACAAGCTACACCATGAATAAGGAATAACATCTCATGACGAGATCCGTGTATACCAATCCGTGTAACCAATGTGTCGGGAACATGGATATTTACACTAGATACAGTGAACATAGGAGATATCATAAATTAGAAACTAATCAGAGAATGTACTTGCCTTGGGTCCTTAGCTGGTAAACCAATGTCCTGTTCCAGAGTATCCCCTGGGTAAACCAACAGTCCTATAAACATAACACAAGCAAACCACATTCGCATCAGATGCTACACTAACACAGTCAAAAATACTGGTCTCAGGGCCATGTCAGGCAGGGCACTAGTCAACTAGGGTCATCTAGTAGGGACACGTATATAATATACATTACACTTATTACACTTACAATATTTATACATGCACCAATTTAAATGTATTTACAATATATGTATATATATATATCCTTTAAATACATATTTGATTTATACTAGTTGAACATTATATATGTATACTCATACATATGCTAAAATACCTTTTTAAAATATATATATATAAATACTAAATTGATTACATATACTAGAAATACGTATTTACGTATATAAATCGTTTCGAACTTATTTTGAACAATAATTTCAAATAAAAGTTTATTTATAAAAACTAGAATTTATGTAAAAGCCAATATTTTTCATTTATGGTAAAATCGGTCACCGATCCAAATAAACTAATTTTGAACTAATTTAGATTATTGAAACTATATTTTTAATTTAATAATGTAACCAAAAATTATTATTATTTTTACATATCAAAACTCTTTTAATTTGTTACATAAAAATAAGCTAATTACATAAACTAGCTAATATAACCAAATTATATAAAATAACCAAATTATATGTACTAATTACATTAATTAAATTAATTATATAAAATAACTAATTATATATACTAAACTGATTATATAATTTAATTAACAAAAATAATAATTAACCAATATAAATAAACTACTAATTGTATTAATTAATTAACTACTAATTACATTAATTAATTAACTTAAACTAACATATTAACTATCGATTAACTTTACTGATTAACTAACTTTACTGATTAATTTATAATTAATTAAACTAAACTATATCAAATTAACTAATTTAAATTAACTAAACTAACTATATAATTTAACTAATGATTAATTAACTAATCTAACTAATTTATTAATTAACTAATTACATAAATTAATTACTAACTTAAACACAGACGCACAGACTGAAGAAAGAAAGGAAAACTGAAGAAAGAAAGGAAAAGGAAGACTGAAGAAAGAAAGGAAAAGGAAGAGGGAAGTCTCACGATGGGGGATTTACTCCGGCGAGGTCGGCGGTGGTCCTGAAGCGACGGCGGTGTTCGTCTCGGGCGGCGGCGTTCTGGATCCGCTGTGGCGATCGACGGATCTGGCCGCGGCGGCTGCTCCTCGACTCAGCGGCGGCGGGAAGTCGACTCGGCGGAGGCGGCTTCGAGGAGACGGCGGCGTCTGGTTGAGGAGCGGCGCTCGGCGCTCGAGGAGGCGGGCTCGGCGCTCGAGGGGCGGGCTCGGCGCTCGAGGGCGGCGTTCGACGAATCTGGCGGTCACCGGCGGCGGCTTCGACCCAGGGCAGCGACAGCTCGAGAGTAGCGGCTTCGACGAGGGCTCGACGCGGCTGCGACAGGGCGGCGACGGCGGCTCCGTTCCAGCGACGGCCACCGGCTTCAGCGGCGCTCGGTTAGGTTTAGGGTTAGGTTTAGGGTCTGATCTGAGCGTCGGGGTCGTGTCCGGGGCTGGACACGACAGGGTGCTGTACTGTGGACGTGTCCGGGTCTGCCGGACACGGGGGTGCTGTGTACAGTGGAGGATGTGGATGTGTCCGGGTGTGTCGGACACGGAAAAATCGGTTGTAAACTGTAAATCTGGACACAGGAAAAGAAATGGATATGGTGGGACACCCGGGGTCGGACCCGAGGCCATCACGGCTGACACGGATGCTGGACACACGGACACGAGCACACAAAATGGTGGTGGCTGTTGGCTGGTGGGAAAAAATGTGGGGGCTAGCTAATAAATGAAAATTAGGGTTTCTAGGGAGGTGATGATGAGAACTTAAATAGGGAGAAAGGGTGTGGGATAAAGGGTTGCGGGTTGGCCCAATGATGAATGGTCCAGAATTAATTAAACGGGTTTTACACGTGGGAAAAATGAGGGTGTGGGCTAGTCAATGGGAAATGGCAACTTGTAAAAAAAAATAAAGATTATAATTTAAAAAATGTTTTTTTTTTTTTTTTTTTTTTAGGAAAGCTAGCTAATTTTCAAATTAGCTACTAATTAATATATTTTGTAAAATCTTAGAAAGTATAATATTTATTTATTTACTATCCCAATAAATAAAAATCTATTTTATCAACTAGTCTTTTAAATAACTATTTAGTTAAAACAATAATTTTATGACTCAAGCCAATAAATATTTGAAACTAGAAATATATATTATTATTTATTTATTTATTTTATAATACATCGTCATTTAGGAAAAATAGTTTTTATAAAGATTTTTAAATTACCTTCTAAAATCAGACATCGTTCAAATTCAAATAAAATTTTCAAGGAGAAATATTTTATAAAACTTGATATTTTAAAATAAATTTAATTTAATTATTTTGGAAATTGGAAATCGGAGGTTACAAGTCTATCCACCTTAGAAAAATTTCGTCCCCGAAATTTAGGGACGACTAGGATAGAAAAATTTTGTTGTTCATAATGATGAATATATCATTGAAAAAAATTTCTATAGGGAGAATATTTACCAAACAGCAGAAAACATGAAGAAAAGAAAATATGGTTTAAGATAGGAGTAACTTGAAGGAATTATGGCTCGGCTTTGAATCCTCTAGAAGGTTTAGGTTTGGGAAGTAGACACGATCACAAAACAGATAATTTGAATAATGCACGTTACCTTTTCAAAGTAACTAAACCAAGGAAGACCCAGTATAATGAATGATATAGACATGAAAGTTATAGCTGAATCGAAAGATACGGTCGACAATTTGATTTAAGAAACTTAAATACATCCTTCAGAATGTAATCAAGAGACATCTAATCGCCTTCCTTGATTTCTAGGAAAAGAGTAGTCTTTACTACCATCTGAAAATAATCCTTCCTTTTTATCCTCGTTCATTTTACTTTTCTCAATCTTGTGATTCATCATTTAACTAATATCTATAAAAGTTTCAAATTCCACAAACTTTATTAGATTAGATCTTAGAATTTCTGAATCAAAATTTATTACCTGTCCAAAATCCTTATCATCAAATTCGAGTTTGTTTATCTTAAAATCAACTATACCTCGATTATTTTCTTCGATTTCAAATGTTACTGTCATGGTCAAGATTTAATTTAAATCACAACCTCAATATACCATGATCTTACCTTACGACCTTCAATTATATGATCCCATAATCAATTATATTAAAATCTTCTTTACCATGAGCTTCATTTCATTCCATATCCCTCTATCCGTATGTATAATGTTTCCGAATTAAAATTTTTTTTTTCATCCTCTGAATTTATTATCCCAATGTAAAATTTTTACTACTCAAATCCTCAATATTTTAATTGAATTCCAGTCGTATCATAATCTCCTAAATTTTGAGTAAATAACTAAATACAAAATTTACTATTCAATCCTTCAATTGAACCCAATCAATGCATATTTATAAACTTAAAAATCTGTATCCCAAATTTAAATTTAAACACTCATCAATCATCTAACTCAAATTCAATTGATGCTTATTCCAATCTAACTCCTCATCCCAAGAATTTAATTTGACACTATTCCATTTACGATTTTATTTCCTGCTTTTCTTTTTCCTCCAATACTCAACGATGCGATGCTTCCAGTATCTTCAATAAAATTTCTATCTTGCAATCAAATAGATAAAATGATAATCTCTAAGATTTCTCAAATTTTTAATAATCAATTCAATCATATCAAGACCTCCTTAAAATTAATAAATCCTCAAATTTTTTTTTTTTTTTTTTTTTTTTTTGCTCTGTGAATATCTTAATTCTCCCTTTAAGTAAATGTTTGTCCTCGAATTTCAATCATACCTCGATTTTTATAAAATCAATGATCCATCAATTCCGTTATAACAACCCCTAAATTCTTTATTTAATTTAATGCTCATCCACAAATTTAATCCTCTTGTCTCTTTTCGTCAGTCATAACCTCGTCATAGATCTTTGCTATGGTCAAAACCCAATGATCATGGTTTAAGAAAACTCTACCTACAGCCATGCAATTTAAGAAAATATAGGTCATGTGTCTTGTCATGGTATTTCAGTCTCTGTTAGGGTACTACTAGTTATATTCTAACAAAAATCATGCATGTGAGCCACAGTACTAGGAAAATCAATAAATCAATCAAAAGGTGAAAGAAAAGGAACATTAGGAAGGAAGAAGGATCATGTTAACATATTACTTGTAGTGTCTACTATCTCTAACAACCACTTAACTCTAGCACACTAACAAATTCCTATTCATGTACACTGGTACCCATATCAACTAATCATATATTAATATTCATCTCTCATCTACCACAAATTAATCCTCAAAGTAATCGTCAAGGTCTAACTTCCCGATCAACTTAAAATAAAATGCATATACCTCCTCAAAATTAGATACTTCACATCGAGATAAAATTTAATCACTTCTAAAATCTTGTAGCCTTAACTATGTTTAATGAATCAAATTTAAATCCTCAATATTTTAACAACATAAAATCTCAACTCCTTAAAAATTCTGAAAATTTAAAAATTTCATTTCCTCCTTTTAATTTATAACTCCTCAATGTACATATTAGTGCTCACGGTCTCTGATACTCAAGGTGCACTCAATACCTCTAATGATCAAAGTTATCATCAACTGTGTTTTCTTTCATGATTTCAATTTATGTCAATTGGTATATCATCTAATTACCAACACACAGAGTGCTTACTGTTTTTAACGTCATCCTTGACTAATCCTCGACATAGAATCATTAGCACTCTTGGTATTATATCACTAGCTGCATTAATGGATTATCTCATCAAGCTCATTAGACTCATAATCACCTGTATTCTCTATAACACTCATGTTTCTTTACTCTCATGGGTATGTGTATGGTTCCTCATCTCGATGGTTGTATATGTATTTCCTTCAATCCTTTAAAGCCTATTAAACTAATCCGTGATACGCTTCACAACTTCCATTACTAATCCTGATATTTCTCTACTTATGACATCTCATTAAACCCTTTATACATATACATTTCTTTACCTTTAACATTTCCGATATCAATCATCAAATTGGACATCATGCTCCATAAATCCTTAACACAACTCCCGGATACTTAACTGTTTACATAGATCACTCAATTACATAATCATGATTATCCAGGACGGGTAATTGGCTCTGATACTAACTCTGAGAGTTATCACTGATACTCTATACTCTCCTTAACTCTCAGTCTCTAATGACACTACTCCTAGAATCATTGGTACAAGGTACTATACTAAGGGCTAACTCTAGATTAAAGCCTACTGCTCACATGTCCAACTAAGAACACTTACAACTCACTAGCAACACAGTCAAATATAATACAAGACATAACAAAATTACAAGCCACTAATTATCATACTTAACAAGAAATCCTCAAGGAATAGGAGCTCAAAGGCTGAATTGAGGACAGAAGGTATCTTTACTGCTAGTAAAGAAAGAAGCGGTGGAACAAAGTCCGGGAATAACAGAAATAGATAAGTCTTGAGATGATATTTTTAAGAACCAATTTAGGATACAACCTGATAATCATACACGTCTGTCTGAAATCATGACACTCAGAATCCTCGCCACGCCAGTAAGCATAGATGCGATAAACGATAGGTTTCGTAACTAAGGTATGCACTCTATAATCATGTCGTCTAGAATCTTCGCCACGCCAACCGGTATGGCTGCGAAAGACTCTAAGCTTCATAACTATAGTATGTACATCCAAGTCAGGTCCCTACGTTCTCGTCACCACAGCTAATATGGCTGCGATAAATTCTAGATTCCATAACCAAAGTAGACGTTTTACCTTCCTCACTGTCCTCATCAATATATGTCATCAGATGATACCATAAATCCTAGTCCGTAAAAATTTATCTCAATTTAAAATCAACTCAACAACGATACCAGGAATTAAAGTTAACAACTGGTCAACAAGAATCAAACTCAACAATGATACCGAGATTTTAAATTTTAAAACTGCTCAACAAGAATCAAGTTCAGTAACAACAAGCGAGAGCGGACGGAAACAAGGAAAGATTTAAATTGAAAATAAGATTCTCATGGGGTCATCCCAGGAAATCCTTCAAGAATTTGTGATTGAGTATCCTCTCTCATCCTAGTATCCTATGTCCTATATTCTATAGCAGGTACGCAGTAGTACAACAATGATGTCGCACTACCACGACATCGCACAACTAGCGAAGTCTGACCTGCATGGGCCACCACTAAAAACGTGTCACGACCCGCACCCGGTATAAGGGCACGAGAGCGTGGGTACGTCCAGCCTACGCCGCAGCATCGGCGGTAGAACGCTGTCTAGGTCAAGTGCTATCTAGATAATCTCACACTAGTATCCAACTCCATAAGGAGACACGGATAACACTAAAATAAATCTAGAAATACTCAATCACAACTACAGCACGATAGGAAATGAAGAAATAAAAGAATACAGCACAAGTCTAATGATAACATAACATACCTGCAATCCTTAACTTCCAATCCCCAAGTGTCAGAAACCAGTCTACTAATGTCACAGTCTGGAAAAATATTTTCCAGTCAGGAAGGAGCAAAGTACATCTCTAAATAGCAGTTCTATATAAATGACATAAACTATGTAGCAGTTCTAGATGGAAACATACCAGATGCATGTATAGGTACGAGAAATATATAATGAAAGAAATACTGGAAAATACTGTAAGTAAACGCAGGAAAAGAAACAATATGTCCATGAGCAAGAATTCTATGACTAAGTGTGTGAGTACTAGCTTTAACATGTGATCGGCTTGGGAACTTGATCAGGCTGGTTACATGTGATTAGCTATGATTCATGGAAGGTCAGGCTAACCGTTGGTTAGCTATGATGCAGGGAGAGGTCAGGCTAATCACACGTAACAGCTATGAGGCATGGAGATGGTCAGGCCGCACCCGACGTGAGATGTGGGGTGAGCTATGATGCATGGATAGTTGGGTATGATCACATATCTACACTAAAATACTCCCCAAACCCCCGACTGGTATAGTAGATCCAATCATGGTACGCTATGGCACGGGATTCCCTAGGAAGGTAGCAAATCTCCCCGGGAATCAGTGTCTGTACATGCACAAGATAACAAGGAAAACAAGTCTCGTACAAGCTACACCATGAATAAGGAATAACATCTCATGACGAGATCCGTGTATACCAATCCGTGTAACCAATGTGTCGGGAACATGGATATTTACACTAGATACAGTGAACATAGGAGATATCATAAATTAGAAACTAATCAGAGAATGTACTTGCCTTGGGTCCTTAGCTGGTAAACCAATGTCCTGTTCCAGAGTATCCCCTGGGTAAACCAACAGTCCTATAAACATAACACAAGCAAACCACATTCGCATCAGATGCTACACTAACACAGTCAAAAATACTGGTCTCAGGGCCATGTCAGGCAGGGCACTAGTCAACTAGGGTCATCTAGTAGGGACACGTATATAATATACATTACACTTATTACACTTACAATATTTATACATGCACCAATTTAAATGTATTTACAATATATGTATATATATATATCCTTTAAATACATATTTGATTTATACTAGTTGAACATTATATATGTATACTCATACATATGCTAAAATACCTTTTTAAAATATATATATATAAATACTAAATTGATTACATATACTAGAAATACGTATTTACGTATATAAATCGTTTCGAACTTATTTTGAACAATAATTTCAAATAAAAGTTTATTTATAAAAACTAGAATTTATGTAAAAGCCAATATTTTTCATTTATGGTAAAATCGGTCACCGATCCAAATAAACTAATTTTGAACTAATTTAGATTATTGAAACTATATTTTTAATTTAATAATGTAACCAAAAATTATTATTATTTTTACATATCAAAACCCTTTTAATTTGTTACATAAAAATAAGCTAATTACATAAACTAGCTAATATAACCAAATTATATAAAATAACCAAATTATATGTACTAATTACATTAATTAAATTAATTATATAAAATAACTAATTATATATACTAAACTGATTATATAATTTAATTAACAAAAATAATAATTAACCAATATAAATAAACTACTAATTGTATTAATTAATTAACTACTAATTACATTAATTAATTAACTTAAACTAACATATTAACTATCGATTAACTTTACTGATTAACTAACTTTACTGATTAATTTATAATTAATTAAACTAAACTATATCAAATTAACTAATTTAAATTAACTAAACTAACTATATAATTTAACTAATGATTAATTAACTAATCTAACTAATTTATTAATTAACTAATTACATAAATTAATTACTAACTTAAACACAGACGCACAGACTGAAGAAAGAAAGGAAAACTGAAGAAAGAAAGGAAAAGGAAGACTGAAGAAAGAAAGGAAAAGGAAGAGGGAAGTCTCACGATGGGGGATTTACTCCGGCGAGGTCGGCGGTGGTCCTGAAGCGACGGCGGTGTTCGTCTCGGGCGGCGGCGTTCTGGATCCGCTGTGGCGATCGACGGATCTGGCCGCGGCGGCTGCTCCTCGACTCAGCGGCGGCGGAAAGTCGACTCGGCGGAGGCGGCTTCGAGGAGACGGCGGCGTCTGGTTGAGGAGCGGCGCTCGGCGCTCGAGGAGGCGGGCTCGGCGCTCGAGGGGCGGGCTCGGCGCTCGAGGGCGGCGTTCGACGAATCTGGCGGTCACCGGCGGCGGCTTCGACCCAGGGCAGCGACAGCTCGAGAGTAGCGGCTTCGACGAGGGCTCGACGCGGCTGCGACAGGGCGGCGACGGCGGCTCCGTTCCAGCGACGGCCACCGGCTTCAGCGGCGCTCGGTTAGGTTTAGGGTTAGGTTTAGGGTCTGATCTGAGCGTCGGGGTCGTGTCCGGGGCTGGACACGACAGGGTGCTGTACTGTGGACGTGTCCGGGTCTGCCGGACACGGGGGTGCTGTGTACAGTGGAGGATGTGGATGTGTCCGGGTGTGTCGGACACGGAAAAATCGGTTGTAAACTGTAAATCTGGACACAGGAAAAGAAATGGATATGGTGGGACACCCGGGGTCGGACCCGAGGCCATCACGGCTGACACGGATGCTGGACACACGGACACGAGCACACAAAATGGTGGTGGCTGTTGGCTGGTGGGAAAAAATGTGGGGGCTAGCTAATAAATGAAAATTAGGGTTTCTAGGGAGGTGATGATGAGAACTTAAATAGGGAGAAAGGGTGTGGGATAAAGGGTTGCGGGTTGGCCCAATGATGAATGGTCCAGAATTAATTAAACGGGTTTTACACGTGGGAAAAATGAGGGTGTGGGCTAGTCAATGGGAAATGGCAACTTGTAAAAAAAATAAAGATTATAATTTAAAAAATGTTTTTTTTTTTTTTTTTTTTTTTTAGGAAAGCTAGCTAATTTTCAAATTAGCTACTAATTAATATATTTTGTAAAATCTTAGAAAGTATAATATTTATTTATTTACTATCCCAATAAATAAAAATCTATTTTATCAACTAGTCTTTTAAATAACTATTTAGTTAAAACAATAATTTTATGACTCAAGCCAATAAATATTTGAAACTAGAAATATATATTATTATTTATTTATTTATTTTATAATACATCGTCATTTAGGAAAAATAGTTTTTATAAAGATTTTTAAATTACCTTCTAAAATCAGACATCGTTCAAATTCAAATAAAATTTTCAAGGAGAAATATTTTATAAAACTTGATATTTTAAAATAAATTTAATTTAATTATTTTGGAAATTGGAAATCGGAGGTTACATAATTTGATCGGATATTCGTATCGATGAGACATAAATCAAGAATATAGTTTGCGTGGATAACTATCATTAGAGGTATATATGAGACTAAGATTATCGAGGCGATAAAAAGCGTTCGTGCAGGAGTTTTTAAGGAACAAATTAGTTGGATAAGCGAGTGAATGATACGAATGAGATTCAAGATTTATTTTTGGATGACTCAATTTCTTAGTGGTGTATACGATAGCTCAGAAACGAATAAGTAATTTGAGGATAGAGTGAGTTTTGAGGATTTATCGAGTAGCTCAAACCCTGAGTGGTGTATGGATCGTATTGGAAATGTTTAAGCAAATTGAGGAATTCAGGGTAAACGAGTTGATCAACAAGTGATGTGTTTGATGCAAATCCTTAGAATGAGTATTGTTTAGATAGTCATGAATTCTAATATCTCATGTGAAATTTATTCGGACAATTTGTGGATGAGTTGTTTGAATAAAAAATGGTATCGAGTAAAGGATTTAGAACGATAAAACGAATGAATATCTTAGTTGTGAAAACTTATTGGATCATACATACGATTTTAGATTAAATCGAATAGATCAAAACTTAAGTTGAGATTGAATACTCGAGAATATGATCGAAGTTGACACGATTGGAACGATAGCATGATGGAAGATAGCGCACATGGAAAACTTGGATTTAGAAGAATATCCCTCGATAAAAATTTGCTTGAGTATGGATATGGTGGTTTTGAATTTGGGAGATTTGATATAAGATGGTTAGTTAGAATATAGCACAGATTGATACAAGATAAGGAAATTATGGTTCGATGAATTAAAGTAGTCGATATTGGATTTAAACCTGAATTGGAAGAGATAATCTTGAATCTAGTTTGAAAGATAATACTCGACATCAGGCCTAGATGGGAACGATTATTCCGCGGGAGCATTGGCGTGGTGATATCACGTCCAGAGGTGATGATCGAACTCACGAGAGATCGTGGCCTAACATATTCGATGATTATGCAGACGAACTCGATAAAATAGAATGCAATGAAGGTGAATAGACTTTGGCTCAAGAATTTTTTAGTTGGACGAACGACGAGTAGATTACAGACTTGATCTTGTAACTTAGTTGTTGTGAGAAATACTAGATGTGGATTGCAAATTGATCAAACAATAACATTGAAGTTGGATAACTTGGCTAGGCGAATTATGATCACAATATTAATGGTTATTAGATGAACACAACTTGATGGATTAATATATAACTTGGATAAAACAAAGTATAATGATTAAGTGTCGTGGTCATTTCGATGACAACCATAATATTTGACATTCTTGTCTTGTGTGAGCGCAACAACAGGCTTGCACATACGTCATGCTTGGATGAGGGAGATTATCCCACTGGAGCGTTGGCATGGTGATATCATGTCCAGCAAGGATGATCGAACTTGTGGAAGATCAGAGCGTGACAATTGGAGGATCGTTTTAACTTGTAGTTCGATACGATAAGACGAGTTTCATGATACAAGTAAATCGATAGTATTTTAAGGACGAGTTAGTCTAGAACGTGAAATAAGAAAATACTTGATAGTTTCGTGAACGGACATATAAATTGTGTTGGACGGCTTAGAGTTTGTAACTTATATCGAAGATTTAAAAACTGAATCATGACTTGGTGGTCTAGAATAAGGAAATAATAGATAGATAAATTTTATCAAATATATTTGTGAAGATAGACTATGCAAATTGCTAGGTTTCGCGCACGATATGATATAGCGAGGATTTGGCTGAACGAACGTGTCTTAGAAACGACTTTGTTGGAATGGACTTGGACCCTATGCAATGAATGTATTGATGTGGATAGGATAATCATTACTCGATTTTTAGAAATATGGGTGAAGCGAGCTTGGATAGAATAATCCGTACGAACGGACTATGGTTTGAACTTAAGAATTGAGACGAGCGTCATACAACAAATTTGTACGGTGAGTCGTGAACTCGGACTATACCCATGCCCTAGTGAGCTGACCTAGTGGTTAGGCAGATGACCCCGTACTGAGCGAGTGAATTGGTGTTAATGACCTTAGAAGTTTTACCTGAGTGAGATGATAGAACTGTGGTTGAAATGGTTAGAGTTAGGACTCGATGTTTGTGAGACCCGTCTCACTATTTTATTATTATTATATTTTATCTGGTGTATATGTGTATAGCTGTATATTGGTTTATGTATAATTTATTGAAATTTTTAACTGCTTTTATGTAACTTCTAGAATTGTGTATAGTGCTAGTCACCCTTTGATCTATATAGCATTCCATTTCTCTCTCCTCCTCATTCTTCTTTATATCCTTCTCTTTCTTTATTTCCCTCCCCCAATATCCTTGGACGAACTCTAGTCCCAGCCATGAGCTTGCCTTGGGTAGTAATGGTAGTAGTTTTATAGTAGGTTTAGGCAATTACATCTTGCCAATGAGTTAGGACTTGCTATATTGCACTTCTTTAGCTTTTTTGTATTTTATTGCTCTATATTGTTCTCTATGAGTTTCTCTATATATTTAATTCTTGGTATTTTCGGTTTTGATGCCTTGGTTGGAGTAGATCTAAGTTTCCAGTTTGTAGCTTCCATGAGTTTACTTGATTTTGATCTCTTAAAACTTAATATTTTCCAAAATTAGTGGTTCTATGTTGATAAGCACTTGATTTCATGCGATTTGGAACTTTACTTTGCTGGATTTGGGGCTTGAAATAAAGATTTCATGGATAATACAAGTTTTTAGACTTGGAGATTTTCCATGGAAGACTTGTAGTTTTTGGGACGATGGAACTTCATGCGTCCAACACCTATGCGACAGAGAGTGCCATGCGACATAAACTCTTTGCCGCATATCCTTGCAGCATGTGCCTAAATTGTTGGGCGCATGACTGGATCCATACTTGAGTTTTTAAAACAAAATGTTTTAAAAAGCTAAGTGTCAGAAACTCTTTGTGTTGACTCACTGGGCGCATAAAGGTATCCATGCGACCAAAGACTCATGTGCCTCTTCCTTTATTGAGCGCACGACTGAACCGACCTTGGCATGACTTTCCATGATTTTATTGTTTTCTTCTGAATCCCTTTCTTGACCAGTCCCATTGGTTACTTCTCTGACACGGTCAGTCATATCAGTCACTTCCCTGACCTTATATTTATTGCCTATCATTCACCTTTTTTCGAGGAGTGGACTTTACATTTCTCATGCGGCCATCTTACCTCATGCACCTATCATTCTCATGCGGCCAGCTTACCCCATACGCCTAATATTCTCATACGGCCAGCTCTTTCATGCAGTTATTTCTATGTACTTGTTTATCTTATGCTCCTATAACACTTGTAGTAGTTTAACTTCTTTTAATATATTTTTTTGTTTAGCCTATTATGCTTGATTCTTATGTATGAATCTTTCTTTAAACTGCTTATAACCTGATAGTGACAACCTGCTAGAACCTAAATTTTTTTGAACATAGGTTGTATTGATACTGTTAATCTTAAACTCCCGATACCAAAATAACCCTAATATTCCTGTTAATAGCTTATCGTATCGAGTTAACCTGATATGTATCGATAATCCTGATAGTGGCTCGACAAAGCACACTCCTGACATGCTAGAATTTTCCTGAACTGTAATGCTTGAATTGATAAGATAAATTCTCGTGGTTGATTTTGCTTGCTCTTGTCCTATATGTACTTGTCAAGCTCATGTCCTATCCTGTCCTGTATTCATGTCTAAGGCAAATTCATAAGCACCACGGTCAGAAATTCATAATAACTTGCCCAGGATAACAACTAAAATAATATATTAGAAGCATCTAGAGTGATTTCCTGGCTAGATGCAATCCCTGTATTCCAGTAACACCTGATGGATTTGGAGCTCTCCGTCGTGAGGGGCACACTTCCACCACGCCATCAAGTGTTACATATTCCTATAAATTATTATGCCTGATATAATATAATCTATGTATCCTTATGCCTGGATAACCCGAATAGTCTGCAGGGCATGTGGCTGTATGGAATCTTAAAACTGTATGTGTTAGTAACTAGGACTGTGATAACCTTAATTAGCTAATAATTGTAAGCCAAAGGACACTATTTATTGTGATTGCTTAATTTTTATTCTAGTCTAGTCTTGTCCTAATTTATTTAATAACTGATCTGGAGACTTAACCTGAGTATTGATTCCAGATATCCTTATTTAAATGCTCCAGAACTGTTTAACTATTATTTTACCTGCTATACTTATTAAAACTGTTCCTTGTGCTATTTCTTACTGATTTGTCTGCATACTGGTTTTAGTTCCTAAGCTAACTCCCTTGTGGTACTTGCTATTTTAGGATCTGACCCTACTAGTTTTGTATGACCAGAATTTGGAGCAGGACCACATGATCTACCATATTTCCTGTCTCAAGATGGTGAACACCAGGAGCACCCGAGGACATGAGTGGATTTTTTTTCATTATCCACTTGATCTTGTACTTATAATTTTGAGGCAATTAGCCACTGATCACGTATTTAGCTTGTGTTTTAGAACTTATCATTCTAGCATGGGGGCCTACATGTAAAGCATATTCTAGACTATAGCTAGAGCTGATCATGTAATATTGTACTCTTTTTAGTTCTTTATTTTGTAACTAGCTTCATAATCATCTGTGTATGTATAGTTTGGGATGCCTTACTATTATATGTTTGGTGATCATATATCTTATAGGCTGTTGCTTGCTTAAGATTGAGACACCTAGAACTCTTGACCCAGGAATGACAGTTGGATTGTGGAGTAAAACTCTCACATGTCTTGACAGCCGTGACCGTATCTTGGGATATTGAGTACTCTGGTATACGTAGCTGACTTTGTCCGCCTCCTCTATAAACCCCCTCGACCAATTTAGGATCATTTTAATTTAGATTAAGAGACTAGGATTAATTTGGATACAATTAGTATTAATGTACAATAATTATGTGTCTTAATGCACCTTACCATTGCTTCGACGTTTGGAGTGCTACACTAGTAGTTACCCTCAAACTAATTAAATACACATCTTCTAGACATGCCAGACTATCCATCTGACCCTTGTGTAACTTTTAGATACTCAATATTGTGCTTTATTTTAGCTGCACAATATTCGTTACGAACATCCCTGAATAATTCCAATAAACCCAATTCCTCACCATTTCCCATTCCCATTTGAAATTGAGGTACAACCACAACCTAATTCCCTATAACCCAAATTAGGGTATTAACCTATTCTGAGCCTGCTACGCCCATGACACTAGTATCCCACCAAAATTTAATCCCATGTGTTTTTAATTTACAGCAGAACAACAAGTGCAATTATTTTAATTTAATTAAAATGGAGGCCAATTTTACCCAAAACAGGACCTAACCAAGCCTATGTACACCCTTTTATGTGGACCAGCCCCCACCCCAATAAGTCCAGATAGGCCCAAACTTTGAGGTCAGCCCATAAATCCCTCTCCCATATATATACACATTTGCTTCATTGAAAACCCTAGATTCATAAACCATACCACCACCACTACACCTAGCCGAACCCTAGCCGTGCACCACCTTCATCCCTTTCCTGACTTCTCCTACACCACACCGCCTCAGACCGCCACCACCAGGCCGCCTGACCGCCTGACCTCCACTCCCATCCACCTTCATCATCAAACTACGCCGCTGCCATCAACCCCCAATCAACCTCGAGCACCCCTTGCCGAGCTGACCGCTCCCAGACCGGACCACCGCTTCTAGCACCGCCAACCACCACCTCCAGCCCGACCAGTACCGCCTTTCCCGCTATTCCAGCACAGTCCACGTCGCTGCCACCACTGCCAAGCTGCTGCTACCGCTGCTGCACCAGCTGTAGTTACTGCCGCCGCTGTCATTGACTGCTGCACGAAGCCGGAGCTCCGCCGACCGCCGGCGAGCGTTCACGTCGACGAGCAGACCTCCGTTCAGTAGTGAATAGGTAACAACGTATTGCCCTCTGTCACTACCCAATTCTAGAAAATAGGGTATTTTTTTATTTTTATTTGATAAATAGTGGATTATATTTAATTAATTATATTTATATTTATTTAGTGCTTGTATTATTTTTTTAATGATTGTTTTAGGGTTTTGGCTAGCCTGGACCCATGTCAGACCCTAGTGGACCCATGTCCGACCCAGCCCACACCCTTGTGAGAATTATTTTGGGGCTTAGATTTATTATTTTATTTTTAGAAGGTTAGTGGGAGAGATTTGGAGTTAGTTTGAGTATTTTTGGAATCCGAAACCCAAAACCAATTTATGGGAGGGTATTTTGGGCATTTGGAGCTTTGGAGAACCCTTTTATTACACAAGGCCGGCTCTACCTACCCCCATTCCCGAATTCCAGCAGCCCCCTCTCTTCATTCTTCACTTCTTCATTCTTCTTCTCCACTTCTTCTTCCTTCTTCCTTCTTCCTTCTTCTCCAAAGTAAGTTCCTTCTACCATTTTTCTTCCTTCTTCTTCCATTCCTTCTTCTTTATGCTAGCCCTAACCTTACTTTTTCCCTAACCTAGGTGTGAGGAGCTTAGATCTAGTGTGAAAGCTAGATTTGGTGGCTTGGAGCTTGAGGGAGGTGATTTCTAGGGGTTGTGAGACTTTGGCCTTGGGATTTCAACTCCCAAGAGGTAAAACCTGACTTATCCCTTGCTAATTATTTTTATATAGTGTAATTAGTGTTGTAGAACCTTCCTAGACCCTAAGCCTACCCGTAGGAAGAAGTTAGAACTAGTTTGGTTGAGTTTAGAGACTTTGACATTAGGTTTTGTGTCAATTTCGGGTGGAATCCAAAATTGGCCCAATTTTGGGTGATGCCCTAGGTTAGACGGACCTAGTAGACGTTGTCGGGTGTCTAGAGAGTGAGTGCGTGTCTCCGTTTGGACCCGGGAAGTCGTGTCGCGGAGAAACGGGCGTTTCGGGCAAAATTGGGGCTTTTCATCATCGCCGATTCTAAGTGCGTGCGCGTTTCCGCCACAGACCTAGAATTAACGCGAGAGCATATTTTCTAAGATCTAGACATCGTTTAGAGTGCGTGGGTAAATTTTGGGCCGATTCCGAGTTCGCTTGGTGTGCGTTTCAGGAGGTTTTCTGAGCCGCGCACCACGTGTTCGTCGAAATGACTGAACGGTCATTTCGGCGTGGTTTCCTCGTTTCGGGCTTGTGCACGTATTGGGTTAGTATCGGGGAGTGTGTGCTAGAGTTTTCGAGTTATATTTTATATATTTTAGGGTATTGGTGAGTGTCGGGGTCGTTGGGCGTGAGTGGGGCGTGTTGTTTGTGTGTTGTTGTGTGTTGTGTTGTGTTAGTGTATATGTGTCTATATTTATATATATATATATATGTATATATTTATATGTATTTGTATATATGTATATATATTTATATATATATGTGTGTATTTATATCTATGTGCTTGTGTGTATATGTCTATGTGTATATATTTATATGTATATGTGTAAGTGAGCTTGTGTGTGCATATGTATATATATATTTATATGTGTATGTATGTATATATATATATATATATATATATATATATATATACATATATATATATATATACATATATATATATATATATACATATATATATATATATATACATATATATACATATATATATATATATATATATATATATATATATATATATGTATCTTAGAGTGTGTGTGTATTGATATATATATATATATATATATATATATATATATATATATATATATATATATATATATATATATATATATATATATTTGTATATGTGTATATATATATTAATATGTGTGTTTATATATATTTATAGCTATGTATATATTTGTGTGTGAGTATGTGTATTAGTGTGTTTGTGAGTGTGTAGGTGTGTGTGTTAGTGAGTGTGTTAGAATAGATAAGTGTGTATATATATATATCTATCTAGTAGTGTATATATATATATATATATATATATATATATATATATATATATATATATATATATATATATGTCACGACCCGCACCCAAAATTGGGGCACGAGTACGCGAGTACGTCCAGCCTACGCCGCAGCATCGGCGGTAGAACGCTGTCAAGGTCTTGATACTATCTAGCCAATCTCACACAAGCATCCAATCTCCATAAGGAGGCACAGATGACACAAATAAAATAAACACATACTCAATCATAGGATTTCAGCACGATAAGATAGCGAAACAAAATTAAATACAACACAAGTCTAAAGTAATAATCAAACTCAACAATATCCAAGTCTCAATAAAAATGCCGGAGACAAATCCGGTACCAAAATAGTCTACTAAAAGAACTAACTAGAAGATTGGTGATTCCGGCTAGACCTCCCGGAATCACAACTAACTATCAAGCCCAAGTGCAGCTACTCACCATATGGTCCATAAAGTGTTGGCTACCGATCTTCTAAGGCATAGTCTGGAAAAATGTTTCCAGTCAGGAAGGAGCAAAGTACAAATCTCAAATAACAGTTTCATTTAATTGATAAGGACTATAAAGCAATAAACATGTGATGCTAGCTACTGAGAAGACAGTGAAATAAATGCAATAGAAATTAAAAAGAGACAGGCAATGTAAAGAGACAGGCAATAGGCAATATGATATAGTCAGTGCATGTATAAAAATAAAAAAACAAGGAACAGCATCATATACGGGTGATGTAGTATATGATTAAATAGGGAACTGTAATCTATTCTAAGTGTTTGAAATAGTAGTTTTAAAATGTGATCGGCTTGGGAACATGTACGATAGCTACAGGGCCTGGCTAATCATGGGTGAAGAGCATGATTAACACTTACATTGTTCTACACTACAATAAGAGGTTATGATCACATTTCTTACTAACTACTTCCCCGCCCCCAACTAGTACTGTGGATCCAACCATGACACGTCACGATACACGAGCAAGTCCAATCTATCATATACGATGTCTAATATACATGTCGTGTACAATGTCAATACGATAATCAATGTAACATCTCATGACTGCAGATCCAAGCTATACTAGTCCGTGTAACACAGTGTCAAGGATTCAGATGTAACATTTCATGATTATTGAATTTATAGAAATTATCAAAGAATTGGAAATTATCAGAGAATGTACTTGCCTTGGGTCCTTAGCTGGTATTTATGGATGTCCTGTTCCAGAGTATCCCCTGGGTGAACCAACAGTCCTAAAAACATATCATAATAACACTTGTATCAGGTGCTATCCTAACACACAGTCTATAAACACTGGCCTCAGGGCCATGCCAGGCAGGGCACTAGTCAACTAGGGTCATCTAGCAGACAGACATCTAAACACATTACATATTTTTAACCAACATTAATACCTACCATCTATATATATCCTTTAATCTCATGCATAATATATATATAGTTAAACAATGTATGTTTACCATGTTTATCAATTTAAATTATACTAGGTGTATATACAATAAATATATACATATATCAATTTTATATATTGAAAACCATATTCAGTATACCAATAATACATATAGTAGAATACGTATTTATATATACCAATCATATATATATAGAAAATATATTAAATGTATGTACAAATATATCTATATATATACATTTATACTAATTATACATATTTGAAAATATATTAAGTATATATATATATATACAAAATATATATACTTATACCAAACATTATATATTTTTATACTAGAATACATACATATATATATATTAATAAATACACGTACTATACACCAAAATACGTTTATACATATATATACTAATAAAATATTTTTATAAATCATATATATATATATATGCATTAATACATACATATACTAAAGTATATATATATATATATATATATATATATATATATATACTATGCCATATTTAACATTTAATTAAAAATAACAATATACATGTATATATATTAAATTATACATTACCAATTTTCTTTATATACTATACATATTCATGTATTTAAAACATTAATTAAATAATACTATTTATATACATATACGTGTATATATATATATATATATATATATATATATATATATATATATATATATATATATGTATATAACTATAACTAAAGAAGAAAGAGGGAGAGAGGGAGAATACTTACAGCGGGGAGGGCTGGCTTGCCGGCCGGAGACCGCCGGAGTCTCTGTTGGTGGTGGTGGTGGTGATTGGATGATGGAGGTGGTGGAGATGCAGGGAAGTTGCAGCCGGAATCAGAGGGAGTTGGCCGGGCACAGCAGTCGGAATGCACAGAGGGCCGGTGCAGCGCCGCCGGGGGATGGCTCGGCCGGAGCGTGCAGGCTCGGTTGCGGGGGACTCGGCCGCCCAGAGTGCACAAGGGGTCGGAGTCTCGGTTGGACTTGGAGTAGTGGTTGGCCGCCGGGTTCAGAGGAAAACAGCAGAGGGAGGATGGTTGGCTGACCGGAGGTCGGGGAGGGGAGCACAGGGAGTCGGAGAGGTGGAGAAACAGTGGAGCGCCGGACGCGTCGAGGCAGCGCCGGCCGGGGAGCAGAACTGGAAGTCAGGGCTCTCGGGAAGAGGCCGGCCCGCCGGAGTTCAGAGGAAGTCGGCCGGGACACTGTATGTGGGGGGTGAACAGTGTTCCCCCTTCTCCTTCTCTTTTAAATTTAAAAAAAAAGAAGAAGAAGAAGAAGAAGGAAAGAGAAAAAGGAAGGAAGAAGGAGAAAAAGAAAAGAAGAGAAGTTTTGGAATGAAGGAGGCTACGGTTGTGGAGGCTTGAGGAGGGTGGGGTTACCTAGGTTTTCTAGGGATTAGGGTTGATGGTGACATGATATTAAATAGGGGAGAGAGGGTGTGAAATCAAGGGTGGTGATTGACCCCCTTTAAATGAGTGGTCTAGATGGGTCATGAGGAATTTCATGTGGGGGTGAGGGTGAGAAGCTAATTAAATAATTTATTAGGCTCCCTCATTGTTTTAAACAAATGAGGTGTTGACACAAAATGCAAATGTGCAAATTAGCCCCCCTCAAATTGGGTATTTGCACAGACACATAAAATAACAAAAATTTGGCGGGCGATTCGGTGTCCGGTGTTTGTAGGGTCAGGGGGCGCTGTATGTTTGGTATGGGCTCAATTTGCAGGGCACTGGAATTAAATTGGGATTTCAGAATTGGTTTAAATAGTATCCCCAATTTAATTAGAAATAAATGTAAGTTGTGTTCAAAAATTAATTAGGAGTACATGGGGCCAAAATCAGGTCAGGTCATCAATACCAATAATGAAGAAGACTCAGAACAGAATATTACCCTAATTTGTGCCGCACGAAAAATAGGTCAAGATTGCCTCTAATTTTGATTGGAACGCACAACGATACAAAAATAGGAATTTATTAAATAACGTCCGCGACGATTTTTGTGCGGCTAGAAACAATGCACAGGGCGCATAATTATGAGTTACAAAAATAGCAGAATGGAAGGCGGGCATGTCTAGGGCAAGATTGTGAAATTTGTTGGGAGGCGAAAGCTAGGGTAGCGCTCCACATATCGAAGCAAAGGCAATGCGCAATAATTAAATAAAATACGGTAATTAATTACAACTCCAAGAATTAAATTCTAACTAAATAATTAAATACAAATTTCCATAATTCCGACAGGTGTTCGTCTACTGGCTTCTAGGTCAAGTCTACTAGCTTAAAATTAAATAAGCACTGCATATAATATTATATTTAAATTACACATCACACATTTATTTAAATTAAATATACTATCATGCAATTATTTAATCGTAACTACAATAATATTAAATATTTAAAAAGTCAAAAATACCTCTGTTTTCGGAATGTGGTAGTGACAAGTCTACCCACCTTAAAAGAATTTCGTCCTCAAAATTCAAAATCCTCAAAGTAGCGTTTAATCATACTCATTATTATTTTCCCTCAAAGTTTAAATTCTTCAATCACGAAATCAGTTAATAATCCACAAGGTCTTTTCACAATTTTTCAAAAATTCTGAAATTATTGCATAACCTGAAAAATCCTCGAAATAGAATCAAAGTCCATTTTTATCAAAATTTTCCCCGAAATTTTTAGTTAACAATTCAATACTCAGAATTTAATATCCACTCCTCTAATTTGATTTTAATCAATGCATAATTATAAAATATAATCTCGTCTCACAAGTTTGAATTTAAACATTTATCCATCAAAATTTTTTATTTCTCGCTTTCCTCTTCCTCAAAATACTCAACAATACGATACTTATGGATTCTCTAATTGCAACATCCCATATAAAATTCTAAAATTCATAACTTGCAATTCAATAATTATATTGATAAATCTCCCAAAATTTCTAAATTTTTATAACCAATTTAATCATGTCATAATCTTCCTGGAATTAATAAATCATAAATTCTGCCATATTAAATTCTTGGCCCTTTATTTAAATCGATGTTTATCCTCGAATTTTTAATCATCTTGTTAATCATCTTGTCTCTCCTGTCAAGTCATAACTCCTTTATGAATCTTCGTCATGGTCAAACCCCAATAATCCTGGTCAAAAATCTTTTCTATAATCATACAACATGCAACCTAAGGGAATATGTACGGTCATGGTATCTTGTCATGGTATTGCAGTCTCTATATCAGGGGTACTACTAACTATATTATAACAAGAAAATCATGCATGCAAGCTATGGTACTAAGGTATCAATCAATCAATCAAGTAGATAGGAACAGAAGGAAGGAAAGAACAGAACCTGCTAACACATTACCTGCAGTATCGGTCTCCTTGACCGTCATCGCAAATGCCCCGCCCTGCTGGGGTGGTTCCCTTCGCGGGCGCTGAGCAATATACGGTTCCACAGGTAGCCTAACTGGATCTCTATAATCTAAAGCTGCGCACTGGCCGGGAAGATAAGGGGCTAGAAGACAATCCCTTACTCGATGTCCAGCTGCGCCACAGTGCAAACAAAGTCCTAGCCTCATTCTACAGCTCTCCCAAAGGTGACCTGGCTTCTTACAGAAATGACAAGTCTGCTGTGTCTCTCTCGGAGGCTGTTGCTGATTTTGCTGAACACGGACTGGTGCCTAGTACTGTTGTTGATACTGATACGCCCATAGATGTTGCTGGATAGGAACTGGTGCTAGGTACTGCAGTGGATGCTAAAATGTCCATGGTTGTTGCTGGCTATGAAATGGTACTGGGTACTGCTGTTGGTGCTGAATATGGGGATGCTTGGCTGGTCCTGTGCTACCATTCGTATCTCTAAAAGTATCGTGACTCCTCTTAGGCCTGAGATCCAGATCCTCTTCTGCAATCTGGGCATCCATCAAGATAGCCTCAAAGGTAGCGGTACGACGACCAGAAGTGCGCGACCTAATCTCTCTCGTCAGCCCTTTTCTAAATTTTTGAGCTCGATCTCCTGGGTCTCGAATCATGGACGATGCAAAACGGCTCAATCTATAGAATTTTGCAGCATACTCGTCGACCGACATGTTTCCTTGAACCAAGTCATGAAACTGACTTTCCAAGGTTCCCAATGCCACGTCGGGAAAAAACTTCTCCTTGAAGAGTTCCTTGAAGGTCTCCCAAGTAAGTCCTTGCACAGTAATTCTCGGCTCCGTGCGATACCACGTGAGTGCGATATCGAACATCTGACTGCCAGCGGCTTCTATTTGCAAGTTCTCCGAAATCTGGGTCAATCGCAGGCTCCTCTCTATATCCTCTAGCTAGTCGTCAGCGTAGAGTATTCCTTCGGTGCCTTTAAACTCTCGAGGCATCATCCTCTTGAAATCCACTATAGTGCCTGATCTCTGCTGCTGGCCAGGAAACTGCTGGTACTGTGCTACTCTCTCCAAAGCTTGGAGAGTCATTTGATGAGCATTCTCCATATTTTCTCTCATCAGCTTGGTTTGTGCCTGGTGCGCTTCTGCTTGCACTCTCTGAGCTTCAGCTTGAACTCGCTGAGCGTCTGCCGTCACTCTTTGGGCATCTACCATGCCCTGGATCAAGGTAAACATCTGCGTTCCGTCAATGGGTAAACCTCCGGGAATCAGAGTCGGAGGAGGAGGAAGGTTGTCCGTCACAGCTGCGGTAATCCTCTGAGCAGGTGGGGGAGGAGGATTCCCGAAAAGTGCAGACACTCCTACGTGCATCGGAGATGTAGGAGGAACTACGGCTGTCTGTCCATCAGGTGGAGAGGTGGCAGACCCCTCTAAAGCTGATGTTCCCGCTCTCATAGATCGTGTCTGTGACGATATCCTGAAGACAGATCCCAAAGAATCAATTAAGGTAAAATGCGATATCATCAAGGAAGGACAGTACAGTTCTAAAGAAGCAACATTCAAGATAAATAGATTGGAATAACATTCCTAGTTGTGATTGCACAGGTCAAGGATACATCCATGGTCTGATACCTCTATCCTTCTAAGTACCATAGTTCTACTAGAAACATACTCACTGCTAGCTTCCTTACCTACTGCAATCGCTGATACTAGTTATCCTTATCACTCAAGTGCATATCAAATGCAACACACCATACTAAGTACTGCTCTCTCCAATACAATCCTAGATGAACACCTAAGCCAGTTGGCAGTGAAATCTCAATCATGCTCAAGCCAACATATCCTTACAAATGCACCTCATCTATTATATACTAATATATCTCTCTCACTATAAGATTTTATTCTCCAAACAAAGTCCTCGAAACTAACTCCTCGAATAATTTAAAGTATAATGCATATTCCTTCCTCAAAGGTTAATTATTTAAATACTGAAGTGAAAATTTTATCAATTCCAAAAATCCTTATAGCTTGTCTAGGTTCATCAAATTGAATCTGAATTCCTTAAAGTTTTAATGACAATATATCAACTTCTCAAAATTCAAGAATTTGAAATTTATTTTTAATCCTCAATTTAATTATTTAAATCCACCTTCTGTAGTCCAATAGCTCGAATGTTAATCATTTTTACTGTCCTCATCGACATGCGTCATCAGTTAATACCATAAATTAGTCTACAAATTCATCTTGATATGAAATCAAACCCTACTATGAAACCAAAATCCTAATTTAATACCTAATTAACAATAATCAAATTCAACATCAATAAGTGAGAATGGACGGAACAAGGGAATGATTTTAAATTGGAATTAAAATAAGATTCTCAGGGGTCATCCCAGGAATCTCTCAAGGAATTGTGATTGAGTATTCGCTCTCGTCCTAGTATCCTATGTCCTAGATCCTATCGCAGGCACGCAGTAGTATAACAAGGATGCCACACTACTACGACATCGCACAACTCGCGAAGTCTGACCTGCATGGGCCACCACTAAAATATGTCATGACCCGCACCCAGAATTGGGGCACGAGTACGCGAGTACGTCCAGCCTACGCCGCAGCATCGGTGGTAGAACGCTGTCAAGGTCTTGATACTATCTAGCCAATCTCACACAAGCATCCAATCTCTATAAGGAGGCACGGATGACACAAATAAAATGAACACATACTCAATCACAGGATTTCAGCACGATAAGATAGCGAAACAAAATTAAATACAACACAAGTCTAAAGTAATAATCAAACTCAACAATATCCAAGTCTCAATAAAAATACCGGAGACAAATCCGGTACCAAAATAGTCTACTAAAAGAACTAACTAGAAAATTGGTGATTCCGGCTAGACCTCCCGGAATCACAACTAACTATCAAGCCCAAGTGCAGCTACTCACCATATGGTCCATAAAGTGTTGGCTACCGATCTTCTAAGGCATATTCTGGAAAAATGTTTCCAGTCAGGAAGGAGCAAAGTACAAATATGTCATGACCCGCACCCAAAATTTGGGCATGAGTCGTGGGTACGTCCAGCCTACGCCGCAGCATCGGCGGTAGAACGCTGTCTAGGTCTCAACATATAATATATCCTGTCAATAGTCTCAACTCCGCACGGAGGACAATGATAAATAATCCACAGTTCTATGATATACTCAATCATAAGCTAATAGAAAATAATGGCACGATGAGAATAGAAAATAGTTCTAATATAAACCAACCACAATAAGTCCAACTCAAATCTTGGGTCTAGATGACCTCACAAATCACAAAATAATAAATACAACTCAGTCTCAGTCTAGAACAATAAATGCAGAAAAATAATCTAAGAATTGGCAGGTAAGGTCTCCTCTAGGATAGGCAACTCCTCTGGGGTTTCTTGAGTGAAATCACCCTCTAATCCTGGGCCGTAATGAGTGGGGCACAAGCTCTCCAGGTCCTCTAAAAAATGTTATACAGTCAGGATTGGAGCGAAGCACAAGCACTAACAGTAGTTTCATTAAATTGACAAAGACTATAAACAGTGTAAGAAATACAAGATGGAAATAAATGCTGGAAATGTAATGTACTGGAGAAATGGAAATAGGCAATAGAGCATCTAGCAATGAACAATAGACAGTGAATGCTAGAACAAGTGAATCTGAATAAAATAGACATCTAGCTAAGTGTTTGAATTATCAGTTTATTATGTGATCGGCTTGGGACTTGATCAGGCTGGTTATATATGATTAACTATGATTCTTGTAGGTCAGGCTAACCATATGGTTAGCTATGATGCATGTAGTGGTCAGGTTAATCATATATAACAGCTATGATGCATGTAAATGGTCAGGCCGCACCCGACGTGAGAAGTGGGGTGAGCTATGATGCATGTAAAGGTTTGGATATGATCACATAATCTACTAATAGTTCCCCATCCCCCAACTAGCACGATGGATTCCAATCATGACTCCTCATGATGGGGACCTAGGGTGCTAACCCGTGTATCCATAGTGTCAGAATCAAGTATGTAATACAACTGCATTATAGAAATAATCAACAATGAAAACTGTCAGAGAATGTACTCGCCTGTGGTCCTGAGCAAGGAATGAGGATCGATGTCCAAAGTGGGATCACAATGACCTATTTGTGGAATATAATTGTCAAAATACTGAATTAAGGAAATAAACATGTTTAACAAATTTAATTATGAGGCCTCTAGGTCATACTAGAACTTCTGGTCAATACTAGTCAACTTGGTCTCATACTAGGCCAATTCTGAGGTTTACTGGTCAATACTAGGTTAACTTGGATTGTTACTTGGTTATACCTGGTTTGGCTAGGTCGTACTAAGGTATTCTGGCTATAATGGTAAATACCTAGCCAATACTAGACTATTTAGACAATACCTTATACTACGTATCATAGAGATATAATATGTACTTAGTTCCTTAACCAAAACTCAATTAACTCCTCACCTGCAATACTCTGATACACTAACCCCAGAGATCCTACTGATACTAAGATACTAACCCATCACTTACTGTTTACTAATACACATACAGCCACACACTGACTAAACTGACACATTGAGACACTCACACACACACAGACACTGGTATACACCCTCAGATATTATACTGACTAGACTGCTATCTAACACACACAGGATACTGTCACACCTCACATAGGCACTGACTTTACCCTATTTTAACTGATACACACCTGAGACACACTGACACAGGGTTTTATGATGCACAGCCACTCACTGCACTCACACTCTAGTTCACTGAGACAAAAATACTGATACCTATAAACACTCACTGAGTTCTCACTGCTCTCTCTTCTCACAGAATTATACACACACATACACACACAAAGTCCTAGACACACTGCACAGCACACAGGTTATCCACTTACACTGCATTTAAAATAAACCTGGGACACACACCACATTCTCATACACTCATTGATACATTATAACACAGGTCACACACAAGTGACACAGCACATAGGTATCTCCCTGCACTCACACAGGTTTTGGGATACTCACACATGTATTCACACACTAGGAACCACAGTTACACACAGGCTGTTTCCCTATACCTTGCCATCTAAACCTATTGCATCTCCAATACCCCACAAACCTAAAACTTGGATTAGGACTGATACCTCACTTGGTATCAGTACTCACTCAATTTTGAGTTCAGAAGTTCAAATACATTTACCTTCATTTCTAGATACATATATGCACTCACAGATATTTTACATAGTTAACTAAAAACCCTTATGCACAAACACACTGATCAGGATCCTCACTGATACCTAAAGAGTATCAGAGCTCAAAAGTATAGCCATTGTTCAGTGCTTGGGATGGAACTATTTCTGTGTATACAAACATAGTTTCACAGCCTAAATTGTTCAGGTCTTCACATTCATGGCTTAAACTCTGAGACAAGCTATGGTTACTGGCAGGATCGACCAGGTACACAGTCTAAATTTGTTCATACTTACACATACATGGCTCAACACTAAAATACATCATAGGACTACAGGCAGAATTCAAGGGTTCCCAGGAACACACAGGCATGGCTTAACATGATACACAACATGTGACTACTGGCTGCACAGGCATCAGGACTTGTTCACCCCTCACTGAACCTAACAACTACACACACACAGTGTGACCAATCTGCACAGTTTCCCTTAATGCACACAGCACAGTTCTGAAAACTGGCACAGCACACACACATCCACACATTTAACACCTAGGTGTTTCTGCACAGTACCTCCTGACTGATACACGCAGGAATCAAGAACCGGACTGTGCAACCACTCGTGGATACCCAAAAATATAGTAATACACATACACATACATATATTTACAAGTATACATATCAAACCATAATAAACTAGGTTATAGAATTAGGCATTTCCCTATGGAGTATTTCATCATACATATAATGTGCTGAATTCATATTCCACAATATTAATCATGAATACTCAAACCAAAATCCTAAAAAATCGAGATCTAACCTACATGTAGGAGGTGTAGTCATGTATACTTGCAAACCCTTAGGATTAGGGTTCCTGAAATTGGGGGAAACCAACGTAGGTCACCCAAAACCCTATTTTCCTCTTAAATCTCCATGTAGAAACCCTAAAATCGAAATCTAACCTCAGGGTGGTTTCCTAATGGCATACAATAATGAAAAAATAGAATTAAAATTGAATAAAATAGAGTTTTACCTATGGAGATGGTTTCTCCAATGGAAGTTCTTCTTCCCCAAGGTTCCTTGACCCAAGTTCCTTGCTTCCCTTGCTTTGGAGGAGGAAGATGGAATCCTAGGGTTTTAATTCCGAATTTGGGGTGGGGGAGATGGCTTTCTTGATGGAGGCTAGGGTTTCTTTCTTCATGAAGGAGAAAAGAGTTGTGGGTGGCTCCCTTTTATATTAAACTAAGTTAGGGCTTCATATGCATAGTTTTAGATTGAACCCCCCTGTTAGGTCATGAAGAACTCAAATAATTCAGGTTTAGTCATTCTAGGGTTGGAGGTCCAAACCTAAAATTGAATTCTAGGGTTTCTCTAGAATTAGGTTTACAAATTTGGGTTTACTCATTAGGGTTCGTCCTAATGAGTTCTAGGGTTTGACCTTAAACCAAACATCACTAACAATATATAAATAGTTTATATAACTCAGCAGATTAATTAAATGCATAATTATTCAAAATAGTGAAATTACACAAATGCCCTTATTTGGAAATGTGGTAGTGACAAGTCTACCCTCCTAAAAGAAATTTCGTCATAGAAATTAGACTGAACTAGAATAAGAATAAAATTAGAAAAGGAAATATATCTCAAGTCTAGAAGAGATACGGGTATTGCTCGCGCATTTCGTCCTCTCTCTCCCAGGTCGACTCCCCTGGAGAGTGATGTCTCCATGCAACACGAACCAAAGAAATAGTTTGGTTCCGCAATACCTTCTCTCTGCGGTCCAAGATCTCTACGGGCTGCTCAGGTTAGCTGAGCGTCGGACCAACCTCAATCTTCGAGTGATCAAGTACGTGACTAGGGTCTGCCACGTACCGTCTCAGCTGCGACACGTGGAACACATCATGTACTCCCTCTAATACAGGTTGCAGGTCTAGTCTATACGCCACTGCACCTATCTTCGCAAGAATACCGAAGGGTCCGATGTAGCGTGGGCTAAGCTTTCTACCTCTACCAAAATGAATCGTGCCACGCGTCGGAGAAATCCGTAGGAATACTAGATCGCCAACCTAAAACAAAATAGTCTCAACACGCAGTCTAAACAAACATCACAAACCAGAAAAATAACAATCTATACCTGAAACTCAAGGGGTCTACGGTGGCTGTCGTCCCAATGCCGCTGTCTGTCCTACGCCACTCGCAGTCTGTCTCTGATAAGTTTCACCTTTTCTGCTGCATCCACGACCATTTCTGGTCCTAGCAAGGCTCTCTCTCCAACGTCGTCCTAAGATAACGGTGTACGACACCTCCGTCCATAAAGAGCCTCAAATGGTGACATCTCGATGCTGGCCTGGTAGCTGTTGTTGTAAGCGAACTCTACCAGGTGCAGATGATCCTCCCAAGAACCTTCGAGATCTAGAACGCAAGTGCGTAGCATATCCTCGAGAGTCTGAATAGTCCGTTCAGACTGCCCGTCTGTCTGGGGGTGATATGCCGTACTGAACTTGAGCTGAGTGCCCAAGCTAGCCTGCAGACTTCTCCAGAAGTGGGAAGTGAAGCGACTATCCTGATCCGAGATGATGCTTACAGGAACTCTATGAAGTCTAACGATTTGACGTACGTACATCTCTGCTAGCCTCTCTGTCGACGTGCCCACCTTGAAGGGTAAGAAATGGGCTGATTTGGTCAACCTGTCCACGATGACCCAAATCGCGTCCTTCCCTCCCGGAGAACGTGGAAGCCCTAAAACGAAATCCATGGTCACGTGCTTCCATTTCTACTCTGGAATCGGTAAAGGTTGAAGCAAACCACCTGGCCTCTGCCGATCTGCCTTTACCTGCTTGTACACTAGACACCGGGATACGAAGCGTGCTACCTCGTACTTTATTTCATACCACCATACGTGTTCCCTCAAGTCTCGATATATCTTGTTGGCACCGGGATACATCGAGTACTGAGAGCGGTGTGCCTCCTGCAAAACCTCCTTGCGCAGCTCCCCGCTCGACACACACATCCTCGTGCCGTGCCGTAAGGAACCATCATCTGCGATAGTAAAGTCGTCCGACAATCCTGTCTGAACCTGTGCTCTGATACTCCTCAGAGCCTCATCATCATACTGCGCAGCTCTGATCCTGTCCATCAGCTCGGACTATATCTGCAATCCCCACATCTGAATCTCAGTACCGGGAACTAACACCTCAATCTCCAAGCTCTCCAAATCAGCCAACAAATGTCTATCTGTCGTCAAGTACATAGCCATCGGATACCTGCTCAAGGCATCGACGACTACGTTGGCCTTCCCTGGGTGGTACTGCAATGAGATGTCAAAGTCCTTCATCAACTCTAACCACCTCCTCTGCCTCATGTTCAGCTCCTTCTGTGTGAATACGTACTTCAAGCTCTTGTGGTCTGTGAAGATCTCCACACGCTCTCCGTACAGGTAATGTTTCCACAGCTTTAGAGCGAAGATAACTGCTGCCAACTCTAAATCGTGGATGGGGTAGTTCTCTTCATGAGGGCATAACTGCCTGGAAGCATAGGCAATTACCTTCCCGTGCTGCTGAAAAACACATCCCAGACCCTTCCCTGAAGCATCACTGTAGATGGTGAAACCACCTGTCCCTGCTGGCAACGTCAAAACTGGAGCTGTTGTCAACCTCTTCTTCAGCTCATCAAATGCAGCCTGGCACTCCTCCGTCCAGACAAAATCCACATCCTTCCTAGTCAATCTGGTCATTGGCGCTGCAATTCTGGAGAAGTCTTGTACAAACCTCCTGTAGTATCCTGCTAGCCCGAGAAAACTCCTGATCTCAGCTACTGAACTGGGGGTAGCCCACGACTTCACTGCCTCGATCTTCTGTGGGTTAACCGAGATTCCGTCACCCAATACCACATGCCCAAAAAATTCAACCTTGTCAAGGAAGAATTCACACTTAGAGAGTTTCTCGTACAGCTTCTCCCTCCTGAGAGTCTCTAAGACCAACCTCAGGTGCTCTTCGTGCTCCTCCGGGGTCTTGGAATACACAAGAATAGCGTTGATGAACACCACTACGAACTTGTCAAGGTACTGGTGGAACACCTTGTTCATCAGGTTCATGAATACTGCCGGTGCATTGGTTAAACCAAATGGCATCACCATGAACTCAAACTGGCCGTATCTAGTCTGAAAAGCTGTCTTCGGCGTGTCCTCTCTCTTCACCTTCACCTGGTGATAGCCTGACCTCAAATCTATCTTTGAAAACACCCTCGCCCCGCTCAACTGATCGAAAAGATCATCTATCCTCGGCAGCGGGTACTTGTTCTTGATAGTGATATTGTTCAAAGCTCTATAATCAATGCACATGTGCACCGTGCCGTCCTTCTTCGGTACGAACAATACCGAAGCTCCCCATGGTGATGAACTAGATTTGATGAAGCCTTTGTCCTGCAGCTCCTCGACTTGCTTCTTCAGTTCTGTCAGCTCGCTGTTGTTGACTCTATAGATATGTTGTGAAATGGGCTCCGCTCCTGGAACCAAGTCTATAGAGAATTCAACATCTCTGTCTGGCGGCAAACCTGGCAACTCCTTTGGAAATACATCTAGGAACTCTGCTATCAGAGGATGTGGCAACTCCTCCTCTTCCACCCTGGCTCCGCAAAATGTGCTCCTGCTCTGTTCCGCTGTTCCCTTGACAATCTCAAACTCCGGCTCTCCTGGTGGTCTAAATAATACTCTGCCTCTATAACAATCTATAGTAGCATAATGCCTACTCAACCAGTCCATTCCGAGTATAATATCGTACCCCGGAAGTGGCATGACAAGTAAGCTCACGCTCAACTCTCGTCCTCCTACTAACACTCTCCGGTCCTTGCAGTGATCACGGACTAGGATAATACCTCCACCAGTCATGATCTTGCAAGTCCTAGCTAATGGTTCTGTGTCTAAATGATGTCGAAGTGCATAAGATACAGACACAAAACTATGGGAAGCGCCAGAGTCGAATAAGGTAAATGCGGGAATACAATCGAGAAGAACCGAACTTGTGATCAAGTCTCCTGCTGGCTCGATCTCCTCGACTGCCATGGCGTACACTCGCCCCTGGGGTACACCTCTCTGCTGCTGGTGCTGGGCAAACTTCTGATGTTGCGTTGGAAGTGGTGCCCTCTGTTGTTGGCCTCCTGGTACGGTAGGTACCCTGTCTGGTCCTCTCTGGGCGGCTGCTCCACCCTGACCTGGACGAATGGTAGGACAATCCTTCAGCTGGTGTGTCGTCGATCCGCAGAACAGACATGAGCCCAATCTCTTCCTGCAGATATCTCTAGTATGTCCCATCTTCCCGCAGTACGCACACTGGATGGCGGGCTGAGTCTGTCTCTGTTGCTGCTGCTGGACCTGCCCTCTGGCTGGTGCCTGATGCTGCTGCTGAAAGGGTCTCTGCTGTTGCTGCTAAAAGTGTGGACGCTTGCCCGGTCTCGCACTACTGTTTGCTCCTCCGGAACCATCGCGTCCCCTCTTGGGCCTGAGGCCCAAGTCTTCCTCGGCTATCTGGGCATCCATCAATATGCCCTCGTAGGTAGCTGTGCGACATCCCGACATGCGAGACTTGATCTTCCTTGCCAGCCCCTTTCTGAACTTTCGGGCCCTGTCCCCCGGATCTCTAATCATAGATGGCGCGAAGCAGCTCAGGCGGGAAAACTCCGCGGCATACTCATCGACGGACGAGCTCCCCTGGACTAAGTCATGGAACTGACTCTCCAAAGCTCCCAGGGCAACATCAGGAAAGAACTTCTCCTTGAAGAGCTCCTTGAAAGCTTCCCAAGTGAGTCCCCTTTCAAGGAGTCTCGGCTCTGTGCGAAACCACATCAAGGCGATGTCGAACATCTGGCTGCCGGCGGCCTCGATCTGAAGAGCCTCCGGAAGCTGTGCCAAGCACAAGTTCCTCTCGAAGTCCTCTAGCCAATCATCGGCGTAGAGTATCCCTTCTGTCCCCTTGAATTCCCGAGGCATCATTCTCTTAAAATCCACAATGGTGCCCGGCCTCTGGTGGTGCTGATCAGGACGCTGCTGCTGCTGAGTGACTCTCTCCACAGCCTGGAGAGCCACTTGATGAGCATTCTCCATGTTCACCCTTATCATCTCTGTCTGGGCTTGGTGTGCCTCAGCCTGCACCCTCTGGGCCTCTGCCGACGTCCTCTGGGCATCGACCATGCCCTGAATCAAAGCGAACATCTGTGCTCCATCGACGGGCACACCTCCTGGATGCTGAACTGGTGGTGGGGGTGGTGGAGGCGCCGTCGTAGCTATGGGGACCCTCTGAACAGGTGGTGGAGGACCCCCGAATGCTGTAGACACTCCCACATGTACTGGAGATGTAGGAGGTACTGCGGATGTCTGTCCGGCCAGGCGAGAGGTGGCAGACCTCTCTGACTCTGCTGCTCCGGTTCTCCGGGATCTGGTTCTCGGCGGCATCCTGAAGACAGATCGAAGAATTTAATCAAGGCAATAGACACGATATCATCAAAGAAGGACAGTAATTTCTAAAGGAAAAATCATTAAGGGTAGTATTATAAGAATCAGAAATTCCCTAATTGTGATTGAGCATATCCTCGGCCAAATTCCTATTTCCTAAAACAGACTCGTAGTAATACTCTAAGCGAGCACCACTACGATATCGCTCTAATGCGATTCTAGGACTAGACCTGCATGGGCCACCACTAAAACGTGTCATGACCCGTACCCGAAATTTGGGCATGAGTCGTGGGTACGTCCAGCCTATGCCGCAGCATCGACGGTAGAACGCTGTCTAGGTCTCAACATATAATATATCATGTCAATAGTCTCAACTCCGCACGGAGGACAATGATAAATAATCCACAGTTCTATGATATACTCAATCACAAGCTAATAGAAAATAATGGCACGATGAGAATAGAAAAGAGTTCTAATATAAACCAACCACAATAAGTCCAACTCAAATCTTGGGTCTAGATGACCTCACAAATCACAAAATAATAAATACAACTCAGTCTCAGTCTAGAACAATAAATACAGAAAAATAATCTAAGAATTGGCAGGTAAGGTCTCCTCTAGGATAGGCAACTCCTCTGGGGTTTCTGGAGTGAAATCACCCTCTAATCCTGGGCCGTAATGAGTGGGGTACAAGCTCTCCAGGTCCTCTAAAAAATATTATCCAGTCAGGATTGGAGCGAAGCACAAGCACTAATAGCAGTTTTATTAAATTGACAAAGACTATAAATAGTGTAAGAAATACAAGATGGAAATAAATGCTGAAAATGTAATGTACTGGAGAAATGGAAATAGGCAATAGAGCATCTAGCAATGAATAATAGACAGTGAATGCTAGAACAAGTGAATCTGAATAAAATAGACATCTAGCTAAGTGTTTGAATTATCAGTTTATTATGTGATCGGCTTGGGACTTGATCAGGCTGGTTATATATGATTAACTATGATTCTTGTAGGTCAGGCTAACTATATAGTTAGCTATGATGCATGTAGTGGTCAGGTTAATCATATATAACAGCTATGATGCATGTAAATGGTCAGGCCGCACCCGACGTGAGAAGTGGGGTGAGCTATAATGCATGTAAAGGTTTGGATATAATCACATAATCTACTAATAGTTCCCCATCCCCCAGCTAGCACGATGGATTCCAATCACGACTCCTCATGATGGGGACCTAGGGTACTAACCCGTGTATCCATAGTGTCGGAATCAAGTATGTAATACAACTGCATTATAGAAATAATCAACAATAAAAACTGTCAGAGAATGTACTCGCCTGTGGTCCTGAGCAAGGAATGAGGATCGATATCCAAAGTGGGATCACAATGACCTATTTATGGAATATAATTGTCAAAATACTGAATTAAGGAAATAAACATGTTTAACAAATTTAATTATGAGGCCTCTAGGTCATACTAGAACTTCTGGTCAATACTAGTCAACTTGGTCTCATACTAGGCCAATTCTGAGGTTTACTGGTCAATACTAGGTTAACTTGGATTGTTACTTGGTTATACCAGGTTTGGCTAGGTCGTACTAAGGTATTCTGGCTATAATGGTAAATACCTAGCCAATACTAGACTATTTAGACAATACCTTATACTACGTATCATAGAGATATAATATGTACTTAGTTCCTTAACCAAAACTCAATTAACTCCTCACCTGCAATACTCTGATACACTAACCCCAGAGATCCTACTGATACTAAGATACTAACCCATCACTTACTGTTTACTAATACACATACAGCCACACACTGACTAAACTGACACATTGAGACACTCACACACACACAGACACTGGTATACACCCTCAGATATTACACTAACTGGACTGCTATCTAACACACACAGGATACTGTCACACCTCACATAGGCACTGACTTCACCCTGTTCTAACTGATACACACCTGAGATACACTGACACAGGGTTTTATGATGCACAGCCACTCACTGCACTCACACTCTAGTTCACTGAGACAAAAATACTGATACCTATAAATACTCACTGAGTTCTCACTGCTCTCTCTTCTCACAGAATTACACATACACACACACACAGTCCTAGACACACTGCACAGCACATAGGTTATCCACTTACACTGCATTTGAAATAAACCTGGGACACACACCACATTCTCATACACTCACTGATACATTATGACACAGGTCACACACAAGTGACACAGCACATAGGTATCTCCCTGCACTCACACAGGTTTTGGGATACTCATACATGTATTCACACACTAGGAACCACAGTTACACACAGGCTGTTTCCCTATACCTTGCCATCTAAACCCATTGCATCTCCAATACCCCACAAACCTAAAACTTGGATTAGGACTGATACCTCACTTGGTATCAGTACTCACTCAATTTCGAGTTCAGAAGTTCACATACATTTACCTTCATTTCTAGATACATATATGCACTCACAGACATTTCACATAGTTAACTAAAAACCCTTATGCACAAACAACTGATCAGGATCCTCACTGATACCTAAAGAGTATCAGAGCTCAAAAGTATAGCCATTGTTCAGTGCTTGGGATGGAACTATTTCTGTGTATACAAACATAGTTTCACAGCCTAAATTGTTCAGGTCTTCACATTCATGGCTTAAACTCTGAGACAAGCTATGGTTACTGGCAGGATCGACCAGGTACACAGTCTAAATTTGTTCATACTTACACATACATGGCTCAACACTAAAACACATCATAGGACTACAGGCAAAATTCAAGGGTTCCCAGGTACACACAGGCATGGCTTAACATGATACACAACATGTGACTACTGGCTGCACAGGCATCAGGACTTGTTCACCCCTCACTGAACCTAACAACTACACACACACAGTGTGACCAATCTGCACAGTTTCCCTTAATGCACACAACACAGTTCTGAAAACTGGCACAGCACACACACATCCACACATTTAACACCTAGGTGTTTCTGCACAGTACCTCCTGACTGATACACGCAGGAATCAAGAACCCGACTGTGCAACCACTCGAGGATACCCAAAAATACAGTAATACACATACACATACATATATTTACAAGTATACATATCAAACCATAATAAACTAGGTTATAGAATTAGGCATTTCCCTATGGAGCATTTCATCATACATATAATGTGCTGAATTCGTATTCCACAATATTAATCATGAATACTCAAACCAAAATCCTAAAAAATCGAGATCTAACCTACATGTAGGAGGTGTAGTCATGTATACTTGCAAACCCTTAGGATTAGGGTTCCTGAAATTGGGGGAAACCAACATAGGTCACCAAAAACCCTATTTTCCTCTTAAATCTCCATGTAGAAACCCTAAAATCGAAATCTAACCTCAGGGTGGTTTCCTAATGGCATACAATAATGAAAAAACAGAATTAAAATTGAATAAAATAGAGTTTTACCTATGGAGATGGTTTCTCCAATGGAAGTTCTTCTTCCCCAAGGTTCCTTGACCCAAGTTCCTTGCTTCCCTTGCTTTGGAGGAGGAAGATGGAATCCTAGGGTTTTAATTCCGAATTTGGGGTGGGGGAGATGGCTTTCTTGATGGAGGCTAGGGTTTCTTTCTTCATGAAGGAGAAAAGAGTTGTGGGTGGCTCCCTTTTATATTAAACTAGGTTAGGGCTTCATATGCATAGTTTTAGATTGAACCCCCCCTGTTAGGTCATGAAGAACTCAAATAATTCAGGTTTAGTCATTCTAGGGTTGGAGGTCCAAACCTAAAATTGAATTCTAGGGTTTCTCTAGAATTATGTTTACAAATTTGGGTTTACTCATTAGGGTTCGTCCTAATGAGTTCTAGGGTTTGACCTAAAACCAAACATCACTAACAATATATAAATAGTTTATATAACTCAGCAGATTAATTAAATGCATAATTATTCAAAATAGTGAAATTACACAAATGCCCTTATTTGGAAATGTGGTAGTGATAAAATCTCAAATAACAGTTCTATTTAATTGATAAGGACTATAAAGCAATAAATATGTGATGCTAGCTACTGAGAAGACAGTGAAATAAATGCAATAGCAATTAAAAAGAGACAGGCAATGTAAAGAGACAGGCAATAGGCAATATGATTTAGTCAGTGCATGTATGAAAATGAAAAAAACAAGGAACAGCATCATATACGGGTGATGTAGTATATGATTAAATAGGGAACTGTAATCTATTCTAAGTGTTTGAAATAGTAGTTTCAAAATGTGATCGGCTTGGAAACATGTACGATAGCTACAGGGCCTGCTAATCATGGATGAAGAGCATGATTAACACTTACATTGTTCTACATTACAATAAGAGGTTATGATCACATTTCTTACTAACTACTTCCCCGCCCCCAACTAGTACTGTGGATCCAACCATGACACGTCACGATACACGAGCAAGTCCAATCTATCATATACGATGTCTAATATACATGTCATGTACAATGTCAATAAGATAATCAATGTAACATCTCATGACTGCAGATCCAAGCTATACTAGTCCGTGTAACACAGTGTCAAGGATCCAGATGTAACATTTCATGATTATTAAATTTATAGAAATTATCAAGTAATTGGAAATTATCAGAGAATGTACTTGCCTTGGGTCCTTAGCTGGTATTTATGGATGTCCTATTCCAGAGTATCCCCTGGGTGAACCAACAGTCCTAAAAATATATCACAATAACACTTGTATCAGGTGCTATCCTAACACACAGTCTATAAACACTGGCCTCAGGGCCATGCCAGGCAGGGCACTAGTCAACTAGGGTCATCTGGCAGACAGACATCTAAACACATTACATATTTTTAACCAACATTAATACCTACCATCTATATATATCCTTTAATCTTATGCATAATATATATATAGTTAAACAATGTATGTTTACCATGTTTATCAATTTAAATTATACTAGGTGTATATACAATAAATATAGACATATATCAATTTTATATATTGAAAACCATATTCAGTATACCAATAATACATATAGTAGAACACGCATTTATATATACCAATCATATATATATAGAAAATATATTAAATGTATGTACAAATATATCTATATATATACATTTATACTAATTATACATATTTGAAAATATATTAAGTATATATATATATACAAAATATATAATTTTATACCAAACATTATATATTTTTATACTAGAATACATATATATATATATATATTAATAAATACACGTACTATACACCAAAATACGTTTATACATATATATACTAATAAATTTTTTATATATATCATATATATATATATATATGCATTAATACATACATATACTAAAGTATATATATATATATATATATATATATATATATATATATATATATACTATGCTTACACATATTTAACATTTAATTAAAAATAACAATATACATGTATATATATTAAATTATACATTACCAATTTTCTTTATATACTATACATATTCATGTATTTAAAACATTAATTAAATAATACTATTTATATACATATACGTGTATATATATATATATATATATATATATATATATATATATATATATATATATATATATATATATAAAACTAAAGAAGAAAGAGGGAGAGAGGGAGAATACTTACAGCGGGGAGGGCTGGCTTGCCGGCCGGAGACCGCCGGAGTCTCTGTTGGTGGTGGTGGTGGTGATTGGATGATGGAGGTGGTGGAGATGCAGGGAAGTTGCAGCCGGAATCAGAGGGAGTTGGCCGGGCACAGCAGCCGGAATGCACAGAGGGCCGGTGCAGCACCGCCGGGGGATGGCTCGGCCGGAGCGTGCAGGCTCGGTTGCGGGGGACTCGGCCGCCCAGAGTGCACAGGGGGTCGGAGTCTCGGTTGGACTTGGAGTAGTGGTTGGCCGCCGGGTTCAGAGGAAAACAGCAGAGGGAGGATGGTTGGCTGGCCGGAGGTCGGGGAGGGGAGCACAGGGAGTCGGAGAGGTGGAGAAACAGTGGAGCGCCGGACGCGTCGAGGCAGCGCCGGCCGGGGAGCAGAACTGGAAGTCGGGGCTCTCGGGAAGAGACCGGCCCGCCGGAGTTCAGAGGAAGTCGGCCGGGACACTGTATGTGGGGGGTGAACAGTGTTCCCCCCTTCTCCTTCTCTTTTAAATTTAAAAAAAAGAAGAAGAAGAAGAAGAAGGAAAGAGAAAAAAGGAAGGAAGAAAGAGAAAAAGAAAAGAAGAGAAGTTTTGGAATGAAGGAGGCTACGGTTATGGAGGCTTGAGGAGGGTGGGGTTACCTAGGTTTTCTAGGGATTAGGGTTGATGGTGACATGATATTAAATAGGGGAGAGAGGGTGTAAAATCAAAGGTGGTGATTGACCCCCTTTAAATGAGTGGTCTAGATGGGTCATGAGGGATTTCATGTGGGGATGAGGGTGAGAAGCTAATTAAATAATTTATTAGGCTCTCTCATTGTTTTAAACAAATAAGGTGTTGACACAAAATGCAAATGTGCAAATTAGCCCCCCTCAAATTGGGTATTTGCACAGACACATAAAATGACGAAAATTTGGCGGGCGATTCGGTGTCCGGTGTTTGTAGGGTCAGGGGGCGCTGTATGTTTGGTATGGGCTCAATTTGCAGGGCACTGGAATTAAATTGGAATTTCAGAATTGGTTTAAATAGTATCCCCAATTTAATTAGAAATAAATGCAAGTTGTGTTCAAAATTAATTAGGAGTACATGGGGCCAAAATCAGGTCAGGTCATCAATACCAATAATGAAGAAGACTCAGAACAGAATATTACCCTAATTTGTGTCGCACAAAAAATAGGTCAAGATTGCCTCCAATTTCGATTGGAACGCACAACGATACAAAAATAGGAATTTATTAAATAACGTCCGCGACGATTTTTTGTGCGGCTAGAAACAATGCACAGGGCGCATAATTATGAGTTACAAAAATAGCAGAATGGAAGGCGGACATGTCTAGGGCAAGATTGTGAAATTTGTTGGGAGGCGAAAGCTAGGGTAGCGCTCCACATATCGAAGCAAAGGCAATGCACAATAATTAAATAAAATACGGTAATTAATTACAACTCCAAGAATTAAATTCTAACTAAATAATTAAATACAAAATTCCATAATTCCAACAGGTGTTCGTCTACTGGCTTCTAGGTCAAGTCTACTAGCTTAAAATTAAATAAGCACTGCATATAATATTATATTTAAATTACACATCACACATTTATTTAAATTAAATATACTATCATGCAATTATTTAATCGTAACTACAATAATATTAAACATTTAAAAAGTCAAACATACCCCTGTTTTCGGAATGTGGTAGTGACAATATATATATATATATATATATATATATATATATATATATATATATATATATATATATATATATATATATATATATATATAGAGTGATATATATATATACGTGTATAGGAGTGTGTGTGTGTGTGTGTGTGTGTGTGTGTTTGTGAGAGGAAGGGGGGAGCCACCAGCCGCAGCGAGGCAGCAGCAGCACAGCAGCAGCAAGGAGCTGCAGCAGCAGCCACAGTATCAGCAAGAGCAGCAGCAGCAGTACCAAGAGCAGTAGCAGCAGCATGGGCAGCAGCATCAGCAGGTACAGCAGCGAGCAGCTGCAGGGTTAGCTTATGCAGCGAGGTTTAGGTATAGATTGGTGGTTATATAGATTGTTAGATAGATAGTTTATAGATAGATTAGATAGATTAGATAGTTAGAAAGATATGTAGATAATTAGATAAGTAGATAGTTACTAGAATAGATAGATAGATAGATAGTATTATAGATAGATCTATCTATGGATAGATACATAGGTAGATAGGTAGTTATCTATCTAAGGTATATATATATATATCTATATACATATAGTTATATCAATACCTAGAGATATCTAGATAGTATAGTCATATATATTTATGCGTAGGGTAAGATAATGGGTATTTGGGTATATGTGTGTGGATATCTATATATATAGGTATATACATACTTAGATATATATAAATATGGTAGATATCTATATTACCTAGCCTAGATTAATAACTAGGTGCATAATTAGTAGCTAGATAGCTAGTTAGAGGGGTTTTAGAGCGAAACCTCAATACCTTGAGATACCGAGGTATCTCAATACCTTGAGATATCCAAGGTATTGAGTTTCGAGCGGGATATTTGAGCATTAGCCTAGGAAATGCTTTGGAGTGATTTTTGTATGTATATATATATATATTTACGCGTGCTAGCGTAGGTTTTAGCAGGTTTAGGCGGGGTGCGTGGCCTAGGGCGAGGTATCGGATACCGAGGGTATCCCGGTATCTCGATTAGGCGAGTTTATGAGTTTAGTAGCTTAATGAGCTCAGTTTGACCTAGAATTTCAGGGGCACCCTAGTTTGACCTAGCTTTGACCATAATTGTCCCCGTTGACCATAAAAGTCAACGTTTGACCTAGTTTTGACCTAGAGTTGACTTTTTGGACCCCAGGTTGACTTTTTGACCCAATTTTCACTGGTTTGACCCGTTCGACCTAGAATAGCCCTAGAAGCCTGTTTTTAATTAGTTTATATCAGTTTTAATGCTTAGAACCCTGTTTAATTCTGCTTTTTGCATTAGGTCCTTGCGACACCGGTCCGGATCTCGATCCTCATCAGTTGCTCAGGACATCAGGCGAGTACCTACTTCTGATAGTTTTTATTTTATGATAGCATTTATATCACCTGTTCTAGAACTGTAATACTTGATTCTGACACATTATTACACGAGCTGGTACTAGTGGATCCCGTTATGAGATGCTATCCCCCTTTCCGTGTTCAGCGGGTACTCTATCACGTGTATTTCATCATGTGCTTCGGGTATTGATTCTCATGTGCTATCATGTGCTTCTTGTGCTCTCACCTTCGTGTGCACGAGCTATTATCATGTACGTAGTGTGTTATGGTTGGATCCAATGGTATTAGTGGGGGAGGAGAGTAGGAGTTGGTTATGTGATCAAAGCCAAACAGTATTCATGTGTATGTCGGTTATGTAACTCACGCATAACGGAGTTATCATAGTGTTTTTTATGTGCAACCTAAGCCGATCACATAACGAACTTGTGCTCAAGGCACTTAGCTAGTATTCATGTTTCTCACCTACAGTTACTTTTCCAGTACTTGTATTGTTCTCCAGTTTATATTGCAGCTACTTATTGTGCTCTAACATATATTTATTTCCTGTGCATCTTGTATACTTTTTTATTGCTCGTCATATACACCTTACCATGTATTTGGAGTTGCTTTCAGAGTTATGTACTTCGCTCCAGTCCTGACTGGGCATATTTTTTCCAGAGGATCCTGAGGACTATTGCCCGATGTTCTACGGGCCGGGTGTTGACGACTGTTGTGACCCCGTGATCGAGGAGGAGTGCACCGAGGAGACGCCTATAGCACCCTAGTTAGCTAGGTGGATTTCCTGGGTTATTCCCAGTATTTTATTTTGGATGATTGTACCTATTCTTTTGTGGCTGTGAGATGTTGTAGCTATTATGGCCTTGGACTGTATTATTTTGGATTGTCTTGCTCTCTTGGTTCTGTTTCTTTGTTTATATCATATCGTGCTTATATTCTCCTCTAGATTTTGTGATTGAGATTATTGATATATATATTGCGTGGTTGCCCTTCTTTTGGAGAGGTCATGCCGGATTTTTCTGTGAGATATAGATAGATATGGTTGACCTAGAACGGACCTTTACAGCGTTCTACCACCGATTCTGCGACGTAGGCTGGACGTACCACGGCTCATGCCCAATTTTTGGGTGCGGGTCGTGACACATTTTTGGTGGTGGCCCATGCAGGTCTACTTTTTAGGTTTACCTGCAATAGGATATAGGATATAGGCTGAGAGAGAGTGTGCTCAATCACAACTAGGACCCTTCCTGCTTTCTTTTGCTATCTTTAAATTTTCCTAAAATTGTTTCTTTTTACAATATTACTGTCCTTCATTGATGTTATCGTTTCTTGTACTATATTGACTTCTTTTGATCTGTGTTCAGGATGCCTCCAAGGACTAGATCTCAGCGCACCGCCCCAGCAGCTGCCACCGAGAGGTCTGCCACCTCTCGACCTGCTCGACTTCCGGCAGCCGCTACCGCTCCACTCGCCACTCCTGCGGTTAAGGGAGCGTCAGTTTCTCTCAGAGATCCCCTTACTCCCATTGATCCGAGAGTCACCCCAGTTGTTTCGGTGGTACCTCCTCCACCACCGCCTGCACTAGTGGATGCTACGCAGTTGTTCGCATTCTTCCGAGAGATGATGGATGCGCAGCACCGCCAGGCAGATGTTATGAGGATGGGCATTAAGAATGCTCATCAGGTGGATATGACAGCGGTCGACAGGGTGGCTCAGATCCAGCCACAGCCAGAGCAGGCTCAGTATCCTAGGCTGGGTACTATTTTCGATTTTCAGAGGATGCGGCCTAAGGAGTTCCGTGACACAGAGGGGATCCTGTACGCCGACGACTGGATCAAGCATATAGAGGGCATCTTCAGGCTGGCGATGATCCCAGCCAGCATACAGATAGAGGCAGCGGGCAGCCAGATGTTCGACCTTGCCCTTACTTGGTTCCGTACGGATACGCGGATAGCAGTTCCGGGATTGACTTGGGAGGCTTTCAAGAAGCTTTTCAAGGAGAAGTTCTTCCCGGACGTGGCTCTCAGTGCATTGGAGAGTCAGTTTGAGGCGCTCGTCTAGGAGAGTATGCTAGTGGATGAGTATGCAGCGGAGTTCAGCCATCTGGGCAGATTTGTTGAGGGGTTGTCTGAGGCAGCGAAGGCGCGAAAGTTTCGCAAGGGCTTGGTCATGGCGGTCAAGTCCTTGACCAGGAGCGACCGTGAGGCGACCTTCGAGCAGATTGTCAGCGACGCACAGAGAGCTGAGGATGACCTAGAGCTGAAGACGAAGAGGAGCAGAGATGCTTCAGGAGCAGGTAGCAGTACAGGCCCAGCCAAGAGGCCATTCCAGCAGACCCAGCAGCACCAGGGTCAGGGTCGTGCGCTATTTTGGCAGGCGCCCCAGCAGCAGAGGCAGGGTCAGCAGCAGGGCCAGAGGCAGCCCATCGTTTGCCCTTTCTGTAGGAAGCCAGGGCACGGATGGGACATATACAGAAAAAGGTTGGGCAGATGTTTATTGTGTGGTGTCGCAGATCACCAGCTGAAGGATTGTCCTTCAGCGCTTGCCCGTACAGCTCAGGGCAGAGGAGCAGCTCAGAGGAGCCGCTCAGAGGGCACCAGCCAGAGCACCTGTAGCGCAGCAGAGAGGATCGCCTTTGCAGACTCAGCAATAGAGGTTCGCCCAGCACCAGTAGCAGCACCGAGGAGGACAGCAGGGATGAGCTTTTGCCCTGACAGTGGACGAGGCCGAGCCGGTTGGTGATGTTATCTCAGGTTTTGTTCTCCTTGATTCCATTCCAGCACTTGCTTTATTTGATTCTGGTGCTTCCCATAGCTTTGTGTCTGTATCTTTTGCTGTTAGACACTATCTTGTTGTTGAGCCTTTAGCTAGACTCTGCAAGATCACGACCGGGGTTGGTATCATCCTACACTACTAGAAAAAGCGGGATTAGCGACGTATTTTAGAGACGTTAAAAGAAACGTCGCTAATAATATATAAATTAGCGACTCATTATAAATACGTCGCTAGACGTCGCTAAATGGCGACATTTAGCGACGTTTAGCGACTTTTAATACGATTTTAAAAGATAAGTCGCTATAAGTTCAATTAAGGTCGCTAAATGTCGCTAACATGTCTAATTTAGCGACGTTTAGCGACGTATATAGCGACATTTAAACTCAAAATATTTAGCAACGTGTTTAGCGACATCTTTTACGTCGCAAATATTTAATTTAGCGACATTTTTTATTGGACGTCGCTAAACGTCGCTAAAATTTGGTTAATTAGGGGTCGGTTTCATTTTTCCCCGTCAGTTGAAATTTCGATTCGAAAACAAATTCCCCCCCCCAGCTCCGTCGACCGCGACTACTCCGGCAAGGTATACTCTCTCTCTCTCTCTCTCTCTCTCACAGGACACATGTGACATTGACACAAACATGACACACACACTGACACTAACACAGACACTGACACTAACACAGACACAGACACGGCACACACACACACTGACACAGACACTGATCTGGACCTAGGGTTAGGGTTAGGGTTAGATTTTTTGACATGGGGTTAGGGTTAGGGTTAGGGTTAGGTTTTTTGACATGGGGTTAGGGTTAGGGTTAGGGTTAGGGTTAGGTTTTTTGATAATGTTCATGCATGTGCGATCATGTAGAGATCAGATTTTAATTTCTTCTTTCAAGTATAAAATAAATAAATAATATGGATCGATGAATAAGAAAGAACGAACATAAGTGTATTTATTTGCACTTTTGCAATATATATATATATATATATATATATATATATATATATATATATATATATATATATATATATATATACATACATACATACATACATACTAATTATTTGATTTTGTGGTTACTATTTATTGGTCCAATGGAGGAGGGGAAAAAATGATGGCTATTATTGAATCCATGTTCATATGTCATGACTACGTACATTGGGTGAACAAATTAGAACTAATTCCTGAATATTCGTACAATAACTGATTATGTGATCAAATTAATTAGAACGCCAATTATTCGACCAGGAAGTGTATGATCTAAGCAACCGTCCTTAATTGTGCCCCAAGAATTTTGAGCTCTAGCTACTTCCTCGTTCCACTCCCAATATATATAGGGGTTAATTGCCGAAAGCAAAGTACTGCGGAGTTATGTATCTCAGTTCCTCACCCTACTGCCAGTTTCAAGAAGTGCCTAATGGTCTAAATAATATGACTATAACAGTTGAATTAGCTAAACGAAACTTACAAATCAGCTTAAATAAATAAAGGATTAATTTCAACACTTACTGAAATCACTAGCTAGCAGTATGAAGAGCCTCTAATGGAGCAAAGATATCATCACAGCATGCATCATTAAGGACATGCATCTCAAGAAACTTATTGGCTTCGGCTGGAGCCAACTACACTAAAATCCGGACACTGATACAGAAGTTGGTTAAGGTATAGTAGTAATGTGGTATTAAGATATTATTTGGGTAATGTTATATATATATATATATATATATATATATATATACTGCTTTTTCCATAACGGACACTGACACAGACACAGAAGTTAATTTTGCATGTAATGATTTATATGATACATACTGTCAATTTTGCAGAAGTATCTAGAAATGGATATGAATTACTATCTGCGTCATCGTTCGTGGATGTACAACCGTCATCCTGATGACATGTGCGGTGTGCGAGATGAATTCATTGAGGGTGTACAGCAGTTCCTGCAGTTCGCCAAGGCGTTCCCTCAGTACATGGACGGTACCAAAATTAAGTGTCCATGTGTGAGATGTCGCAACAGAAAATATCATCCAGAAGTGGAAGTTACATATCATTTATACTCGAAGGGCTTTACGCCGAATTACTATCAGTGGACCGCGCACGGAGAACTTGTATCTCTAGCATCGGAGTCGGAGCCCTATGTGGAGCCGTATATGGATGTCCAAGACCACGATGCTTACGACGACGGGTTGGTGAACATGGTTTATGATGCGGCGGGGCCTAGTTTCAATCCTGACAATTATGATACGGCAGGACCTAGTTTCAATCCAGACAATTATGATGCAGCTGAGGAGGCACCGAATGCCGATGCTGCAAAGTTTATGGAGTTGCTTGAGAATGCAAGGACTCCACTATATCCTGGTTGTGAGGACCATTCACCGTTGGAGGTGGTTACAAGATTATTGAGCATCAAGTCCGATTTTAACATGTCGCAAGAATGCTATAATCGACTGCTCGATTTGATTATAGAGATCTTGCCCGAGGGTGCAAAGTTGCCTAAAGACTTCTATCGATCTAAGAGGATGGTGAGATCGCTTTGGATGGGATACGAGAAAATCGATGCATGTCGCAACGGGTGCATGTTGTACTACAAAGATGACAAGGATGAAGATGCGTGTAGATTCTGTGGTGCTGATCGCTACAAGGCCACTGTTAGAGGAAAGTCTGTCGGTGCAAGGAAGCCTACCGATTCGATGCACTACTTGCCTTTGACGCCGCGGTTGCAGCGGTTGTTTATGGTTAAGGAGACTGCAGAAAACATGAGTTGGCACAGGCGAAAACAGATCGAAGGAGTATTGGATCATCCATCCGATGGAGAAGCATGGAAGCACTTTGATCGAGAGTATCCACATTTTGCCGAGGAAGCGCGTAATGTCAGATTGGGGCTCTGCTCTGACGGTTTTACCCCATTCGGACTTTCGGGCTCCCAGTATTCGTGTTGGCCTGTGATCGTCACTCCGTACAATCTACCGCCTTGGATGTGCATGAAGACTCCGTATATGTTCCTAACCGTTATTATCCCGGGTCCGAACAATCCGAAGAGGAACATCGATGTGTACTTACAGCCTTTGATAGATGAGTTGAATCAGCTGTGGGAAGTAGGTGCCAACACGTACGATGTTTCTAGAAAGCAGAATTTTTAGATGAGGGCAGCACTTATGTGGACCATCAACGACTTTCCGGCCTATGGAATGTTATCGGGATGGAGCACCCATGGTCGTCTCTCATGTCCGTATTGCATGGACCGTTCTCAGGCTTTCCGTTTGAAACACGGAGGCAAACCGTGCTTCTTCGATTGTCATCGACAATTTTTGCCGAAGGATCATCCGTACCGGAGGAATCGGAATGCTTTTCGTGCGAGAGTTGTGGAGAAGGCCAATCCACCTCCAAGGTGGCCCGGATGCACGATATGGGAAGAGGTAAAAGATTTACCAAGTGCTATCGAAGAGCCTGCTAAGGGGTACAAGTGTGACAGATTTGGTCGCACCCATAACTGGACGAAGAGGAGTATATTCTGGGATCTGCCATATTGGAGCACCAATCTGATCAGACATAACCTTGATGTCATGCATATCGAGAAGAATGTGTTTGATAACATAATTAATATTGTAATGGATGTAAAGGGGAAGACGAAAGATAATCCGAAGGCCAGGTTAGACTTAGAAGACATATGTAGACGTCCTGCATTGCATCTGATAGAGTAAGGGAATAGAAAGTTAAAGCAACCTAAGTCAGTTTTCTCACTGGATAAAGAGGATAAAGGTAGACTTTGTAGGTGGATTCAGGGTCTAAAGTTTCCAGACGGGTACGTGTCGAACTTGAGAAGATGCGTCGACCTCAAGGAGAACAAACTAGTAGGTATGAAGAGCCACGATTGTCATGTATTCATGGAGAGGTTAATTTCGATTGCATTTCGGGAATTCTTACCGCAGGTCGTTTGGGACCCATTGACAGAGCTGAGCATATTCTTCAGAGATCTTTGTTGTACTAAGTTGCTCGTCGATCGTCTAGAAAAGCAAGAGAGGGACATTGCGGTAACACTATGTAAGCTTGAGAAGGTGTTTCCTCCAGGATTCTTCGACTCTATGGAGCATTTGCCAATTCATCTTTCCTATGAGGCACGTGTTGGTGGTCTTGTCGGTTATCGGTGGATGTACCCCTTCGAGCATCATCTGAATCACCTAAAGAGAAAGGTAAAAAATAAGGCACGGGTTGAAGGATCTATTTGTGAAGCTAATGTTCTCGAGGAGATTACAAACTTTTGCTCGACGTATTTCAAACCGCATGTTGCTACTAATAGGACGAAAGCTCCCAGAAACGACGACGCATATAAGGAATCTAATGATGCAATACTCAAAGTATTCAATGCATCCGGAAAGCCTTCGGGAAAAATGAAGAAGAGATATTTGAATGACGATGAGCTAAGGGCTGCTCAATTGTATATATTACTCAATTGCGACGAGGATGAAGTGGAGAAGCTAGAGGGGTAAGTAATTAATACGTCCACATTTACATCATCTCAATGTAATAGTATAAGATACTATTATGCTACTAATTAGCAGTTGCATCATTGTTTTTCAGCACATATAATGATGAGTTGAGGTCGGTTAGACCCTACATAACAGACGAAGAAGTAGAATAAGAAATGAGATGCCATTTTCCTTCTTGGTTGAGCGCATATGTAAGATACTTGGTAATTACTTTTTATTTCTGCACTTGTAAAACAAATAACTTACCATCGCTACTTTGGTATTTAGATCGATCGTCTAATATCATCCGAGACTGAATCTATTAGGACTCTAGCCAAGGGACCAATTACTGCCGTAAAAATATGGCCAAGTTTCTGTGTGAATGGGTTCAGGTTCAAGTCAACAAATGCTCCTATCAGAGACAGCTTTCTGGATCTTGATTCCACGAAAAACAGTAGTTTGTGTATCAAATCTACAAACTACAAAGACGTCAATTCGGGCAATGATTTTTTTGGCATCTTACGAGAGATTGTGGAGTTAACATATAATTATGGCCCAGAACCTGCTAATATCGTGCTATTCAGGTGTGAATGGTTCGATCCGATTCAAGATCAAGGTTGGAAAATTGACAAGCATGGCCTTGTGGATATAAACTATAAGCGTAGATATCAAGACTACGAACCATTTGTCCTATCAAGTCAGGCTCAGCTCGTGTACTTCATAACTTATCCTAGACGGGGGACAGCGAGGTCGGATTGGTGGGCAGTATGCAAGACTAAAACTAGAAATACCTTTGACATTGACGAAATAGCTTATCAGGAGGACGATCTACCTCTTATAACAAATATTGTAGATGTGGACTCAACGGAAGTTACTCATTACACGAGTAATAATGTAGAAGATGTAGAATTATCCGAAGAGAACGACGAAGTAGATGAAAGTGAAGACGAGGAAGAGGAAGAGCAGGACGAGGAAAGCGAACAAGATGAATTTTCTGAAGATGATTGAAAATATAAAATATTCCATGTAGAATGTAACTATATTTGGACTGTAAAATGCTTTGAGATATGTATCACATTTTGACATTAACGAATATATGTATTATATTTTGACTGTATAATGCTTTGAGATATGTATCACATTTTGACTGTAGAATGTAGTATATATTTATGTTTCTCTATATTCATCATATGTTGTTATCAGATATGACAGGACGACGCGGAGGATTCGGCAGGTCCCGAGGTAGACAGAGTGCCACTCCGGTACTGCCTACTGTTGGTTCTGGATCATCGTCGCCCAGTACTCCAGTATATCGAGCAGCCACATCTCCGACTGCGACGACGTTGCGTGGCATCACTCCTGGGACGAGTAGTTCCTGGCGTGATAGTACTCCCTCGTCCAGCGTTCCTCCTGCTGACGGAACCATGGAGACTGATGAGCATGTAGAGGAGGTCGTGCCGACGTTGTCCCAGCATCAGCAAGATCCTCCATGCGCACCACCGGAGGAGACGAGGACAGAGATTTGGGCCGACGGTACAAAGTAAGTCAATTAGATAGTTTAGTATATATTTGTGTTTCTCTTTATTCATCGTATATTGACTTTTTCAGTAATCTAAATTATTATTTCTGTATAGATATCGTCCATCGTCGGTTCAGAGACGCCTGGGCCAATTTCTGAGGAACAACTACGGTGGCCCTTGGATCAACTACTCTGAGGCTCCGGAGGAGAGGAAGGCGTTCTGGTTTGCGCACTTCCAGGTAAAAGTATATTAAATAAATCCTCTAATTTATGCATATTCGTGATGCTAACTTAATGAATTATTTATTGTAGCAAACATATTTTTATCCTCCGCACCGGGCCGAGTTGATCGAGCGGCTCTTTCCTACCGTTGCCGCCAAGCTTATCCGAGATGCTCTTGATGACCAGAAGGCTCGTGATCGTGCTGGAAAACCGATCCAAGGTTGGATCACGCCTGAGCAGTGGACTGCGATGAGGGCTAGATTCGACGATCCGAGCTACAAGGAAAGGTCTAAGAAGGCCAAGGCGGCTAGGCAGAATGCTGCCAAGTGGTGTGGTAGCTCGATTCTGATGACGAAACATTTCCGTCGTTTGGTATGTTTTTTCTTTTAAAATATATTATTTTAATATAAGTACCATAAAATGGTACTTGGAAAAAATATTTAAGTTTAGTAATAAAAAATATATTTTTAACAGGTACAGAGGGGTGAGGATGCAAACATGGTGACCGTCTTCTTGGCCACCCATCGCAAGGACGGAAATCTCATTGATGAGAGGGCCTCACAGACCTATGTAAGTATTACTTTACTTTGTGTTTATTTTAATATAACTTAGGCAATTATTGAGTTTCCAAACCTTTTCTAGGCCGAGTATCTTAGGCTTCGTGAGCGGGCGACTGCTAGTGCACCTACACCTGGAGAGGCTGGTGCTTCGTCGCAGCCCGGTCCATCTCCGTCGGCGGACGACCTGTGGGTGACCGCAGCTGGTGGTCTCTAGAGGGGTACGTACTATGGTACGGGCTCTTATGGCGCCCTGGTTGCGACGCAGTCATCTAGGGCCTCCCCGACAGCTGTGCATTCCATACACCCCTCGCAGTCGCAGCCCTCGCAGTCGTCGGCCAGAGTCCAGGAGGCCGTCCAGGAGGCCGTTGACCGTCAGATTGGGTCTCTCCGTGACGACTTGCTGCAAAGTATGGAGGACCAGTCCCGGTACCAGCCGCAGGTGGACGATCCGATGCTTATCGCACGATTGGATATGCTCGACCGCAGCATGACGGAGCTACGAGAATTGACAAATGATATTAGAGCCTCCAATGATCGCAACATCATGGAGCTGCAGGCGTCACAGCTATCGATGGGCGAGAAGCTGACGTGGATGCATGCGTCACAGCTATCGATGGGCGAGAACCTAACGAGGATGCAGGATTCAATGGGTGATAGCAGTACGAGGCTGTTATCTACCCTGGATTCTTACAACCAGCGACTCGCAGACTTGGAGCGGACACGGCCGCCACCGACGTCACTGCCTTCTCCATCGACATCGGTGTCGATTCCACGGGACAAGTATGAGGAGTTGTTATCCTTGAAGCGCGCCGCTGGTCAGCCTCCTGCAGATCCGTAGTAGTCTAGTTATTTTTATTATTATTTATGAATTATTGGTACTTCAACAATAGACATGATGTTATCCACATTTAATTGGATTATATAGTTATCCACATTTAATTGGATTGATACTTCTTGTGGTTTTTAATTTAATTAGATTATATAGTTAACTAGATTGAATCATGTTGGTGTGTATGATGAAGATGCTGTAAAACTGCAGGAAATCACCAATGTTTGATTCTGGAAATTTTTTTTTATTTTTTTTTTAAAATTAGCGACGTTATTAGCGACGTGTAGCGACGCTTAGCGACGTTAATTTACGTCGCTGATTACATCGCTAATCAGCGACACAGAAAAATGTCGCTAAGTTCGTCGCTAATGACGTCGCTAAAGTCGTCGCTAAGCGTCGCCAATTGCTGACATGACAGTATAGCCAGGTCATTAAAGACGTCGGTGTAACATCGCGATTGACGTCGCTAATCAGCGACATTTAGCGACTTTACTAAACGTTATTTTTTAGTGACTTGGCGTCGCAAAACGTCGCTAAATTTAGCGACACATTAAAGTCGCTAAAAAATGTCGGTATAGCGACGTTTAGCGACGTTTTTGGTTTTAGCGACTTGGAGTTTCCCGACTGATTTAAAACGTCGCTAACGACGTCGCTAAACCTAATTAGCGACGATTTATTGTTATTTAGCGACGTTTTTAGACGTCGCTAATTTAACTTTTTCTGGTAGTGCTAGTCCGTGATGTCTGCAGAGACCGGAGAGTTACCTTGGGAGGCCGAGAGTTGAGTGTGTGCCTACTCGTAATGCCACTTCCGAGCTACGATATTGTACTCGAGATGGATTGGTTGAGTACGCATTGTGCTAGTATAGATTGTCATGGAGGCAGAGTTTTGGTTAGTCCGCCAAGTGAGCCAGAGTTTCAGTTTGCCAGAGGAGCAGCGGAGCAGACCGAGGGAGTCTTCTGTGGAGCCCTGGTGGTAGAGACGAGGTCGCTACATCCACTGATAGAGGAGTATATGGATGTCTTTCCAGAGGAGTTGCCAGGGTTACATCCGGACAGAGATATGGAGTTCTTTATAGACTTGGTGCCAGGTACGGAGCCGATATCCCAGCACGTCTATAGAGTCAGCAACAATGAGCTGATAGAGTTGAAGAAGCAAGTGGATGAGCTTCAGGACAAGGGATTTATCAGATCTAGTTCTTCTCCGTGGGGTGCTCCGGTACTTTTTATGCCGAAGAAGGATGGGTCGATACGGATGTGTATCGACTACAGGGCTCTGAACAACCTCACAATCAAGAACAAGTATTCGCTGCCGCGTATTGATGATCTTTTTGACCAGTTGAGCGGAGCGAGGGTGTTTTCCAGGATTGATCTGAGGACAGGCTACCACCAGGTGAAGGTCAGGAAGGAGGATATTCCGAAGACAGCTTTTTGGACTAGATATGGACAGTATGAGTTCTTGGTGATGCCGTTTGGGTTGACTAATGCCCCGGCAGTGTTCATGAATATGATGAACAAGGTGTTCCATCAGCATCTGGACAGATTTGTGGTGGTGTTTATAGATGATATCTTGGTGTATTCGAAGACCCCAAAGGAGCACGAGGAGCATCTAAGGATAGTGTTGGAGACTCTCAGGAAGGAGAAGCTTTATGGAAAGCTCTCGAAGTGTGAGTTCTTCCTTGACAAGGTAGAATTCCTTGGTCATGTGGTGACTGGAGAGGGTATCTCGGTGGATCCGAGAAAGATCATGGCAGTTGAGGCATGGAGTGCTCCGAGTTCAGTAGCCGAGGTCAGGAGTTTCCTAGGGCTGGCAGGCTACTACAGGAGATTTGTTCAGGATTTTTCCCGGATTGCAAAGCCATTGTCTAGGCTGACCCGGAAGGACGTGGAGTTTGTTTGGTCAGAGGAGTGCCAGATCGGATGTTGACGACAGCTCCAGTGTTGACGTTGCCATCAGGTTCTGGAGGATTCACTATCTATAGTGATGCATCGGGGAAGGGACTGGGTTGTGTGTTGTAGCAGAATGGGAGGGTGATTGCCTATGCTTCCAGGCAATTATGTTCTCATGAGAAGAACTACCCTACCCACGATTTAGAGTTGGCAGCGGTCATCTTTGCTCTGAAGTTGTGGAAATACTATTTATACGGAGAGCGTGTGGAGATCTTTACAGATCACAAGAGCTTGAAGTATGTGTTTACCCAAAAAGAGATGAACATGAGGCAGAGAAGATGGTTGGAGTTGATGAAAGACTTCGATATATCGTTGCAGTATCATCCAGGGAAGGCGAACGTAGTTACGGATGCATTGAGCAGGTATCCGGTAGCTATATGCCTGACTACAGATCGTTATCTTCTGGCAGATCTTGAGAGCTTAGGCATTGAGGTGATAGTGCCTGGAGTTGAGATGCAGATGTGGGGACTGCAGATTCAGTCAGAGTTGGTAGACCGGATCAGGGCTACACAGTTTGAGGATGAGTCCCTGAGGAGCATCAGGGCGCAGGTTCAGATGGGATTAGTAGATGACTTCACCATTGCTGATGATGGTTCTTTGCGGCACGGTACTAGGTTGTGTATTGTCACTACCACGTTCCAAAAATGGGGGTATTTTTGACTTTGTATAATATTTAATATTATGATAGTTATAATTAAGTAATTGCATGATAGTATATTTGATTTAAATAAATGTGTGATGTGTAATTTAAATATAATATTATTACAGTGTTCATAGACTTGACCTAGAAGCCCAGTGGATGAACGTCTGTCCGAATTATAGAATTCGGTATTTAATTGTTTTACCTAGAATTTATTTATTGAAGATTTTAATTAATTACCGTATTTTAATTAATTATTGCGCATTGCCTTTGCTTCGATATTTGGAGCGCTATCCTGACTTTTGTCTTCCAACAAATTTCACAATCTTGCCCTAGACATGCCCGCCTTCCATCCTGCTATTGTTGTAACTCATAATTATGCTCTCTGTGCATTATTACTAGCCGCACAAAAATAATCGCGAACGTTATTTAATAAATTCCTCTTTTTGTATCGTTGTGCGTTCCAATCGAAATTGGAGGCAATCTTGACCTATTTTTCGTGCGGCCCAAATTAGGGTAATATTCTGTTCTGAGTCTTCTTCATTATTGGTATTGATGACCTGACCTGATTTTGGCCCCATGTACTCCTAATTAATTTTAGAACACAACTTGCATTTTTTCTAATTAAATTGAGGATACTATTTTAACCAATTCTGAAATCCCAATTTAATTCCAGTGCCCTCTTATTTGAGCCCATACCGAACTTACAGCGCCCCTGACCCTACAAAACATCGGACACCGAATCGCCCGCCAAATTTTTGTCATTTTATGCGTCTGTGCAAATACCCAAATTTAAGGGGGCTAATTTGCAAATTTGTATTTTTGGTGTCAACACCCATTTGTTTAAACCAATGAGGAACCCCTAATATTTTTAACATAACCCTCATCCCCACATGAAAAAACCTCATATCAAATCTGGACCACTCATTTAATTGGGTAAATCCTCACCTTTCATTTACTAGCCCTCTCCCCTATTTAAAGTAACATCAAACCCTAATCCCTAGAAAACCTAGGTTTTCCCACCTCCTCAAGCCCCCACATTCTCCCTCAAGCCTCCACAACCGTAGCCCCTCATTCTAATTTTTCTCCACTTTTCTTCTTTCTTCTTCTCTTCTTCTTCTTCTTCTTCTTCTTCTTCTTCTTCTTCTTCTCTTTTATTTTGATTTTGAAATATAAGAGGGGGGGAACACTGTTCACCCCTATCCCCTGTTCACTCCGGCCGGCCGAGCTCTTCCCGGCCACCTCCCCTAGCTGCTGTCCACCCAGCCTGACCAAGCAGCCCGGCCACCCGGCCGAGCCCCAACTTCCCGACTGCTCCCCCGGCGGCCATTCAACTCCACCACCTACATCTACATCCACCATCACCACTACTCCCCTCCCCTTCCCGACCTGCTCCGGCGACCGGCGGCTTGCCACCACCACTCTTCTTCCCGCTGCGAGCTCCCCCTCCGCCTCTACTCTTCCTCCCTCACCCCTACACTCCGGCCAGGCCGACCCGCACCTCCCCTGAAGTCCTCCCTATGCGCTTCTTCTCTCCGGCGGCCACTGATCAGCCTCCGACCGCCGTTGAACTCCTCCCCTGCATTTCCCCGAGTCCCCCGCTGCTCCGGCCCCCTACTGCTCGACGACCCCCATCCTCCCTACAGCCGGCCGACATCCACCTCCATCTTCACCATACATCACCACCACCTCCATCATCTTCTACCATCATCACCACCATTACTCCCCGCCGGCCGGCTCCCCTCCGGCGAGACTCCGGCCGACCCCATCAGTGAGTTTCTTTCTTCTCCTCCCTCTTTCTTCTTTATATATATATATATATATATATATATATATATATATATATGTATATATACATATATATATACGTATGAGTATATATATAAAGATATGTATATGTATAAGTATTTATTTAAATAAATGTTAATACGTGAAAATGCATAGTATATAAATACATTAGTAATGTTAATTAAAGATATGTATATTATTTCTTTTATTAATATTTAATTATATAATTATAGTATGTAGAATTAATTGTATAAGTATGTGTAATTAATTGTATAGGTATGTATTTAATTAATGGTATATGTAATTATGTATTTAAATTAATGTTAACAGTAGTTTATATATATATGTGTTATATTGATATGTAAGTATATATACCTATATATAAATTTATTTTGGTATAGGTAAACATGTATTATATGTGTTTTAGTGTTTAATGTTATATATATATATATATAATGTATTGGTATATATATATGTATATATATATCCATTGGGTTATTTTTATACTATCTATTTAATAAAAAGTATATAATATTGTATTTTTAATTGGTACATGTGAGTATATATATATATAATTAGTCTATGTATGTATTCGTTAATTCGTATGTGTATATATATATTTTTGTATAAACCCTTAGCATATTTTTAATAATGTATACATATATATTTTGTATATGTATTTAATTTGATATATATATATATATATATTGTAAGTACATATGTTAATTATGATGTAAGTATAAATATATATATCTTCTTTGTTCAATTGGTATAGTATAATATGTATATATGTATCCCTACTAGATGACCCTAGTTGACTAGTGCCCTGCCTGGCATGGCCCTGAGGCTAGTGTTTATAGACTGTGTGTTAGGGTAGCACCTGATACAAGTGTTGTTATTGTGATATGTTTTTAGGACTGTTGCTTCACCCAGGGGATACTCTGGAACAGGACATCCATAAATACCAGCTAAGGACCCAAGGCAAGTACATTCTCTGATAATTTCCAATTCCTTGATAATTTCTATAAGTTCAATAATCATGAAATATTACATCTGAATCCTTGACACTGTGCTACACGGACTAGTATAGCTTGGATCTGCAGTCATGAGATGTTACATTGATTATCGTATTGACATTGTACACGACATGTATATTAGACATCGTACATGATAGATTGGACTTGCTCGTGTATCGTGACGTGTCATGGTTGGATCCATATTACTAGTTGGGGGCAGAGAAGTAGTTAGTAAGAAATATGATCATACCCTTTATACAGTATAGAACAATGTAAGTGTTAATCATGCTCTTCACTCATGATTAGCCAGGCCCTATAGCTATCGTACATGTTCCCAAGCCGATCACATTCTGAAACTACTATTTCAAACACTTAGAATAGATTACAGTTCTCTATTTAAATCATATACTACATCACCCGTATATGATGCTGTTCCTTGTTTTTTTCATTTTTATACATGCACTGACTATATCATATTGCCTATTGCCTGTCTCTTTATATTGCCTGTCTCTCTTTAATTGCCATTGTATTTATTTTACTGTCTTCTCAGTAGCTAGCATCACATGTTTATTGCTTTATAGTCCTTATCAATTTAATGGAACTGTTATTTGAGATTATACTTTGCTCCTTCCTGACTGGAAACATTTTTCCAGACTATGCCATAGAGGATCGGTAGCCAACACTTTATGGACCATATGGTGAGTAGCTGCAGACTTGGTAGATTAGTTGTGATTCTGGGAGGTCTAGCCAGAATCACTAATCTTCTTGTTAGTTCTTTCAGTAGACTTTTTGGTACCAGATTTGTCTCCGGCATTTTTATTGAGACTTGGATATTGTTGAGTCTTTAGACTTGTGTTGTATTTAATTTTTGTTCGCTATCTTATCGTGCTGTAATCCTGTGATTGAGTATGTGTTCATTTTATTTGTGTCATCCGTGCCTCCTTATGGAGATTGGATGCTTGTGTGAGATTGGCTAGATAGTATCAAGACCTTGACAGCGTTCTACCGCCGATATTGCGGCGTAGGCTGGACGTACTCGCGTACTCGTACCCCAATTCCGGGTGCGGGTCGTGACACGTTTTTAGTGGTGGCCCATGCAGGTCAGACTTCGTGAGTTGTGCGATATTGTGGTAGTGTGGCATCTTTGTTACACTACTGCGTGCCTGCAATAGGATCTAGGACATAGGATACTAGGACGAGAGCGAATACTCAATCACAATTCCTTGAGAGATTCCTGGGATGACCCAGAGAATCCTATTTTAAATTCCAATTTTAAACATTTCCCCTTGTTCCGTCCATTCTCACTTGCTGAAATTGAATTTGATTCTTGTTGACTAGTTAATTAAGATCTTGGGTTCATAGTAGGGTTTGATTTCATATCAAGATGAATTTACAGACTAATTTATGGTATTATCTGATGACGCATGTTGATGAGGACAGTGAGGAAGATAACACTAGGGCTATTGGACTACAAGATATGGATTTAAATTATAATTTGAAGATTTTAATGAATTTCAAATTTTTGAATTTTGAGAAGTTGAGACATTGTCATTAAAACTTTTTGAGGATTCAGATTCGATTCAATGAACCTAGACAAGCTGTATGGATTTTTGAGTGATTAAATTTTCGTTTCAGTATTTAGATAATTGATCTTGAGGAAAGTATATGCATTTTACTTTAAAATTTATTTAAGGAGTTATTTTGAGGAATTTATTTGGAGGATAAATCTTATAGTGGGAGAGATATATTAGTATATAGTAGATGAGGTGTATATGTAAGGATATGTTGGCTTGAGCATGATTGAGATTTCACTGCCAACTGGCTTAGGTGTTCATTTAGGATTGTATTAGAGAGAGAACAGTACTTAGTATGGTGTGTTGCATTTGATATGCACTTGAGTGATAAGGATAACTAGTATCAGCGATTGCAGTAGGTAAGAAAGCTAGCAGTGAGTGTGCTTGTGATAGAACTGTGGTACTTAGAGGGATAGAGGTATCAGACCATAGATGCATCTTTGATCTGTGCAATCACAACTAGGAATATTTATTTACAATCTTTTACCTTGAATATTGCTCTTTAGAACTATACTGTCCTTCCTTGATGATATCGTATTTTTGCCTTAATTGATTCTTTGGGATCTGTCTTCAGGATGTCGCCGCAGACACGGTCTATGAGAGCGGGAATATCAGCTTTAGAGGGGTTTGCCACCTCTCCACCTGAGGGATAGACAGCAGTAGTTCCTCCTACATCTCCAATGCACGTAGGAGTATCCGCACTTTTCGGGAATCCTCCTCCCCCACCTGCTCAGAGGATTGCCGCAGCTGTGACGGACAACCTTTCTCCTCCTCCGACTCCGATTCTCGGAGGTTTGCCCATTGATGGGACGCAGATGTTTACCTTGATACAGGGCATGGTAGATGCCCAAAGAGTGACGGCAGATGCTCAACGAGTTCAAGCTGAAGCTCAGAGGGTGCAAGCAGAAGCGCACCAGGCACAAACCGAGCTGATGAGAGAAAATATGGAGAATGCTCATCAGGTGACTCTCCAAGCTTTGGAGAGAGTAGCACAGTACCAGCAGTTTCCTGGCCAGCAGCAGCAGAGATCAGGCACTATAGTAGATTTTAAGAGGATGATGCCTCGAGATTTTAAAGGCACCGAAGGGATACTCTACGCTGATGACTGGCTAGAGGATATAGAGAGGAGCCTGCGATTGACCCAGATTCCGAAGAACTTGCAGATAGAAGCCGCTGGCAGTCAGATGTTCGATATCGCACTCACGTGGTATCGTACGTTGCCGAGACTTACTGCACAAGGACTTATTTGGGAGACCTTCAAAGAGCTCTTCAAGGAGAAGTTCTTTCCCGACGTGGCATTGGGAACCTTGGAAAGTCAATTTCATGACTTAGTTCAAGGAAATATGTCGGTCGACGAGTACGCTGCAGAATTCTGTAGATTGAGCCGTTTTGCATCATCTATGATTCGGGACCCAGGAGATCGAGCCCGAAAATTTAGAAAGGGGCTGACGAGAGAGATTAGGTCATGCACTTCTGGTCATCGTACCGCTACCTTTGATGCTATCTTGATGGATGCTCAGATTGCAGAAGAGGATCTGGATCTCAGCCTAAGAGGAGTCACAATACTTTTGGAGATATGAATGGTAGCACAGGACCAGCCAAGCATCCCCGTATTCAGCACCAACAGCAGTACCAAGTACCATTTCATATTCAACAACAACCATGGACATTTCAGCATCCACCGCAGTACCTAGCACCAGTTCTTATCCAACAACATCCATGGGCGTATCAGTATCAACAACAGTACCAGGCACCAGTCCGTGTTCAGCAGAATCAGCAACAGCCTCCGAGAGAGACACGGCAGACTTGTCATTTCTATAAGAAGCCAGGTCACCTTTGGGAGAGCTGTAGAACGAGGCTAGGACTTTGTTTGCACTGCGGCACTGCGGGACATCGAGTAAGGGATTGTCTTCTAGCCCCTTATCTTCCCGGCCAGCGTGCAGCTTCAGATTATAGAGATCCAGTTAGGCTACCTGTGGAACCGTATATTGCTCAGCACTCGCGAAGGGAACCACCCCAGCAGGGCGGGGCATTTGCGATGACGGTCGAGGAGACCGATACTGCAGGTAATGTGTTAGCAGGCTCTGTTCTTTCCTTCTTTTCCTAACTATTTGATTGATTGACTGATACCTTAGTACCGTAGCTTGCATGCATGATTTTCTTGTTATAATGTAGTTAGTAGTACACCATGATACAGAGACTGCAATACCATGACAATAGATACCATGACCGTACGTATCCCCCTTAGATTGCATGTTGTATGATTGTAGGAAAGATTTTTCTTGGACCATGATTATTGGGGTTTGACCATGACGAAGATTCATGAAGGAGTTATGACTTGACAAGAGAGACAAGATGATTAAAATTCGAGGATAACCATTGATTTAAATAGAGGGTTAAGAAATTAATATTTGCATAATTGGTGCTTTATTAATTCCAGGAAGATTATGATATGATTAAATTGGTTATTAAAATTTGGAAATTTTGGGAGACTATCATTATATTTATTTGGCTGCAAGTTATAAATTTTAGAATTTTATATTTGGATGTTGCATTTGGAGAATCCTTAAGTATCGTATTGTTGAGTAATTGAGAAAAGAGGAAATCGAGGAATAAATTTTTTGATGGATTAATGTTTAAATTAAATTTTTGGGACGAGATTTAAATTATATATATGTGCATTGATAAAAATCAAATTAGAGGAGTGAATATTAAATTCTGAGTATTGAATTATTAACTAAAACTTTCAAGGAAAATTTTGATAAAAATGGACTTTGATTTTATTTCGAGGATTTTTCAGAAATGCAATAACTTCAGAATTTTTGAAAATTGTGAAAAGGCATTGTGGATTATTACCAGATTTTGTGGTTGATGAATTTAAATTTTGAGAAAAATGATAATGTGTATGAATAAACGCTACTATGAGGATTTTAAATTTCGAGGACGAAATTCTTTTAAGGAGGGTAGACTTGTCACTACCACATTCCGAAAACGGGGGTATTTTTGACTTTTTATAATATTTAATATTATGGTAGTTACAATTAAGTAATTGCATGATAGTATATTTGATTTAAATAAATGTGTGATGTATAATTTAAATATAATATTATTACAGTGTTCATAGACTTGACCTAGAAGCCCAGTGGATGAACGTCTGTCCGAATTATGGAATTCGGTATTTAATTATTTTACCTAAAATTTATTTATTGGATATTTTAATTAATTACCGTATTTTAATTAATTATTGCGCATTGCCTTTGCTTCGATATTTGGAGCGCTATCCTGACTTTTGTCTTCCAACAAATTTTACAATCTTGCCCTAGACATGCCCGCCTTCCATCCTGCTATTGTTGCAACTCATAATTATGCTCTCTGTGCATTATTTCTAGCCGCACAAAAATCGTCGCGGACGTTATTTAATAAATTCTTATTTTTGTATCGTTGTGCGTTCCAATCAAAATTGGAGGCAATCTTGACCTATTTTTCGTGCGGCCCAAATTAGGGTAATATTCTGTTCTGAGTCTTCTTCATTATTGGTATTGATGACCTGACCTGATTTTGGCCCCATGTACTCCTAATTAATTTTAGAACACAACTTGTATTTTTTCTAATTAAATTGAGGATACTATTTTAATCAATTCTGAAATCCCAATTTAATTCCAGTGCCCTGCTATTTGAGCCCATACCGAACTTACAGTGCCCCTGACCCTACAAAACACCGGACACCGAATCGCCAGCCAATTTTTTGTTATTTTATGCGTCTGTGCAAATACCCAAATTTAAGGGGGCTAATTTGCAAATTTGCATTTTTTGTGTCAACACCCATTTGTTTAAACCAATGAGGAACCCCTAATATTTTTAACATAACCCTCATCCCCACATGAAGAAACCTCATGTCAAATCTGGACCACTCATTTAATTGGGTAAATCCTCACCTTTCATTTTCTAACCCTCTCCCCTATTTAAAGTAACATCAAACCCTAATCCCTAGAAAATCTAGGTTTCCCCACCTCCTCAAGCCCCCATATTCTCCCTCAAGCCTCCACAACCGTAGCCCCTCATTCTAATTTTTCTCCACTTTTCTTCTTTCTTCTTCTTCTTCTTCTTCTTCTCTTTTATTTTGATTTTGAAATATAAGAGGGGGGGGGGGACACTGCTCACCCCTATCCCCTGTTCACCCCGGCCGGCCGAGCTCTTCCCGGCCACCTCCCCTAGCTGCTGTCCACCCGGCCTGACCAAGCAGCCCGGCCACCCGGCCGAGCCCCAGCTTCCCGACTGCTCCCCCGGCGGCCATTCAACTCCACCACCTACATCTACATCCACCATCACCACTACTCCCCTCCCCTTCCCGACCTGCTCCGGCGACCGGCGGCCTGCCACCACCACTCTTCTTCCCGCTGCGAGCTCCCCCTCCGCCTCTACTCTTCCTCCCTCACCCCTACACTCCGGCCAGGCCGACCCGCACCTCCCCTGAAGTCCTCCCTCTGCGCTTCTTCTCTCCGGCGGCCACTGATCAGCCTCCGACCGCCGCTGAACTCCTCCCCTGCATTTCCCCGAGTCCCCCGCTGCTCCGGCCCCCTACTGCTCGATGACCCCCATCCTAACTACAGCCGGCCGACATCCACCTCCATCTTCACCATATATCACCACCACCTCCATCATCTTCTACCATCATCACCACCATTACTCCCCGCCGGCCGGCTCCCCTCCGGCGAGACTCCGGCCGACCCCATCAGTGAGTTTCTTTCTTCTCCTCCCTCTTTCTTCTTTATATATATATATATATATATACAAACATATATACGTATGAGTATATATATAAAGATATGTATATGTGTAAGTATTTATTTAAATAAATGTTAATACGTGAATATGCATAGTATATAAATACATTAGTAATGTTAATTAAAGATATGTATATTATTTCTTTTATTAATATTTAATTGTATAATTATAGTATGTAGAATTAATTGTATAAGTATGTGTAATTAATTGTATAGGTATGTATTTTATTAATGGTATATGTAATTATGTATTTAAATTAATGTTAACAGTAGTTTATATATATATGTGTTATATTGATATGTAAGTATATATACCTATATATAAATTTATTTTGGTATAGGTAAACATGTATTATATGTGTATTAGTGTTTAATGTTATATATATATATATATATATATAATGTATTGGTATATATGTATATATATATCCATTGGGTTATTTTTATAATATCTATTTAATAAAAAGTATATAATATTGTATTTTTAATTGGTACATGTGAGTATATATATATAATTAGTCTATGTATGTATTCGTTAATTCGTATGTGTATATATATATTTTTGTATAAACCCTTAGCATATTTTTAATAATGTATACATATATATTTTGTATATGTATTTAATTTGATATATATATATATATTGTAAGTACATATGTTAATTATGATGTAAGTATAAATATATATATCTTCTTTGTTCAATTGGTATAGTATAATATGTATATATGTATCCCTACTAGATGACCCTAGTTGACTAGTGCCCTGCCTGGCATGGCATTGAGGCCAGTGTTTATAGATTGTGTGTTAGGGTAGCACCTGATACAAGTGTTATTGTGATGTGTTTTTAGGACTGTTGTTCACCCAGGGGATACTCTGGAACAGGACATCCGTAAATACCAGCTAAGGACCCAAGGCAAGTACATTCTCTGATAATTTCCAATTCCTTGATAATTTCTATAAGTTCAATAATCATGAAATGTTATATCTGAATCCTTGACACTGTGCTACACGGACTAGTATAGCTTGGATCTGCAGTCATGAGATATTACATTGTTTATCGTATTGGCATTGTATACGACATGTATATTAGACATCGTACATGATAGATTGGACTTGCTTGTGTATCGTGACGTGTCATGGTTGGATCCACATTACTAGTTGGGGGCGGGGAAGTAGTTAGTAAGAAATGTGATCATACCCTTTATACAGTATAGAATAATATAAGTGTTAATCATGCTCTTCACTCATGATTAGCCAGGCCCTATAGCTATCGTACATGTTCCCAAGCCGATCACATTTTGAAACTACTATTTTAAACACTTAGAATAGATTACAGTTCTCTATTTAAATCATATACTACATCACCCGTATATGATGCTGTTCCTTGTTCTTTTCATTTTCATACATGCACTGACTATATCATATTGCCTATTGCCTGTCTCTTTATATTGCCTGTCTCTCTTTAATTGCCATTGCATTTATTTCACTGTCTTCTCAGTAGCTAGCATCACTTGTTTATTTCTTTATAGTCCTTATCAATTTAATGGAACTGTTATTTGAGATTGTACTTTGCTCCTTCCTGACTAGAAACATTTTTCCAGACTATGCCTTAGAGGATCGGTAGCCAACACTTTATGGACCATATGGTGAGTAGCTGCAGACTTGGTAGATTAGTTATGATTCCGGGAGGTCTAGCCAGAATCACTAATCTTCTAGTTAGTTCTTTCAGTAGACTTTTTGGTACCGGATTTGTCTCCGGCATTTTTATTGAGACTTGGATATTGTTGAGTCTTTAGACTTATGTTGTATTTAATTTTTGTTCGCTATCTTATCGTGCTGTAATCCTGTGATTGAGTATGTGTTCATTTTATTTGTGTCATCCGTGCCTCCTTATGGAGATTGGATGCTTGTGTGAGATTGGCTTGATAGTATCAAGACCTTGACAGCGTTCTACCGCCGATGTTGCGGCGTAGGCTGGACGTACTCGCGTACTCGTGCCCCAATTCCGGGTGCGGGTCGTGACATGTGTGCCGAGTGGGTCGTTGCGCAAGGAGGTTCTCTAAGAGGCGCATCGATCCCAGTATTCTATGCATCCAGGTGCCAACAAGATGTATAGAGATCTGAGACAGCATGTATGGTGGTACGGGATGAAGCGGGAGGTAGCACGCTTCGTATCCCGATGCTTAGTGTGCCAGCAGGTGAAGGCGGAGAGGCAGAGGCCGGGAGGATTACTCCAGCCGTTACCCATTCCGGAGTGGAAATGGGAGCATGTGACCATGGATTTTGTTTCTGGACTTCCCCGCTCTCCAGGCGGGAAGGATGCGATTTGGGTCATCGTGGACAGGTTGACCAAATCGGCCCACTTTCTACCATTCAAAGTGGGTACATCTACAGAGAGACTAGCAGAGATGTATGTGCGCCAGATAGTCAGACTGCATGGAGTTCCAGTGAGCCTAGTATCAGATCGGGACAGTCGCTTTACTTTGTATTTCTGGAGGAGTCTGCAGGCTAGCTTGGGCACCCAGCTCAAGTTTAGTAGTGCGTATCACCCACAGACAGATGGTCAGTCTGAGAGGACCATTCAGACACTTGAAGACATGCTTCGAACTTGTGTTTTGGATTTCAGAGGCTCTTGGGAGGATCACTTGCACTTGGTAGAGTTTGCTTACAACAATAGCTACCAAGCCATTATCGAGATGTCACCTTTCAAGGCGTTGTATGGACGGAGGTGTCGCACTCCGTTGTCATGGGATGATATAGGTGAGAGAGCTTTGCTTGGCCCGAAGATGGTGGTTGATGCGGCAGAGAAGGTCAAGCTCATTAGAGATAGACTTCGGGTGGCACAGGACAGGCAGCGACATTGGGCCGATAGCCACCGGAGACCCTTGGAGTTCGAGGTATAGCTTAGAATCTAGATTTTGTTTTTGTGTTCGCTTGTGATTGCTAGTTTTAGACTAAGTGCAGAGACCTTGTTTGTGCTAGGTTGGAGATCTGGTGTTCCTGAGAATTTCTCCGATGCGGGACACTATTCGCTTCGGTGGAGGCGGGAAGCTTAGCCTACATTTCGTTGGACCCTTCAGTGTCCTTGAGAGGGTCGGCACCGTGGCGTATAGGCTTGAGTTGCCGCCTACGCTGGAGGGAGTTCATGATGTGTTCCACGTGTCGCAGTTGAGACGGTACATGGCGGATTCCAGTCACGTATTGGATCACTCGAAGATCGCAGTGGGCCCTACTCTTAGCTATCCAGAGCAACAGGTAGAGATTCTGGATCGGCGGGAGAAGGTGTTGAGGAACCAGACTATTCCCTTGGTTCGCATCGTGTGGAGGCATCACTCTCCAGGTGAGTCGACCTGGGAGAGGGGGGATGAAATGCGCGAGCGATACCCCTATCTCTTCGAGCCTTGAGGTATGGTTCTTTCTTTGCATTCCTGTCCTAGTTTCGTCTTTTAATTTCGAGGACGAAATTATTTTAAGGAGGGTAGACTTGTCACTACCCAATTCTAGAAAATAGGGTATTTTTTTTTTATTTTTATTTTTATTTGATAAATAGTGGATTGTATTTAATTAATTATATTTATATTTATTTAGTGCTTGTATTATTTTTTTAAATGATTGTTTTAGGGTTTTGGCTAGCCTGGACCCATGTCAGATCCTAGTGGACCCATGTCCGACCCAGCCCACACCCTTGTGAGAATTATTTGGGGCTTAGATTTATTATTTTATTTTTAGAAGGTTAGTGGGAGAGATTTGGAGTTAGTTTGAGTGTTTTTGGAACCCGAAACCCAAAACCAATTTAGGGGAGGGTATTTTGGGCATTTGGAGCTTTGGAGAACCCTTTTATTACACAAGGCCGGCTCTACCTACCCCCATTCCCGAATTCCAGCAGCCCATTCCCGAATTCCAGCAGCCCCCTCTCTTCATTCTTCACTTCTTCATTCTTTTTCTTCTCCACTTCTTCTTCCTTCTTCCTTCTTCTCCAAAGTAAGTTCCTTCTACCATTTTTCTTCCATTCCTTCTTCTTTATGCTAGCCCTAACCTTGCTTTTTCCCTAACCTAGGTGTGAGGATCTTAGATCTAGTGTGGAAGCTAGATTTGGTGGCTTGGAGCTTGAGGGAGGTGATTTCTAGGGGTTGTGAGACTTTGGCCTTGGGATTTCAACTCCCAAGAGGTAAAACCTGACTTTTTCCTTGCTAATTATTTTTATATAATGTAATTAGTGTTGTAGAACCTTCCTAGACCCTAAGCCTACCTGTAGGAAGAAGTTGGAACTAGTTTGGTTGAGTTTAGAGACTTTGACAATAGGTTTTGTGTCGATTTCGGGTGGAATCCGAAATTGGCCCAATTTTGGGTGATGCCCTAGGTTAGACGGACCTAGGTAGATATTGTCGGGTGTCTAGAGAGTGAGTGCGTATCTCCATTTGGACACGGGAAGTCGTGTCGCAGAGAAATGGGCGTTTCGGGCAAAATTGGGGCTTTTCGTCGTCGCCGATTCTATGTGCGTGCGTGTTTCCGCCACGGACCTAGAATCGATGCGGGAGCACATTTTCTAGGATCTAGACATCGTTTAGAGCGCGTGGGTAAATTTTAGGCCGATTTCGAGTTCGTTTGGTGTACGTTTCAGGAGATTTTCCGAGCCGTGCACTACGTGTTCGTCGAAATGACCGAACGGCCATTTCGGCGTGGTTTTCTCGTTTTGGGCTTGTACGCGTGTTGGGTTAGTATCGGAGAGTGTGTGCTAGAGTTTTTGAGTTATATTTTATATATTTTAGGGTATTGGTGAGTGTCGGGATCGTTGGGCGTGAGTGGGGCGTGTTGTTTGTGTGTTGTTGTGTGTTGTGTTGTGTTAGTGTATATGTGTCTATATTTATATATATATTTATATATTTATATGTATTTGTATATATGTATATATATTTATATATATATGTGTGTATTTATATCTATGTGCTTGTGTGTGTATATGTCTATGTGTATATATTTATATGTATATGTGTAAGTGAGCTTGTGTGTGCATATGTATATATATATATTTATATGTGTATGTGTGTATATATATATATATATGTATCTTAGAGTGTGTGTGTATTGATATATATATATATATATATATATATATATATATATATTTGTATATGTGTATATATATATTAATATGTGTGTTTATATATATTTATAGCTATGTATATATTTGTGTGTGAGTGTGTGTATTAGTGTGTTTGTGAGTGTGTAGGTGTGTGTGTTAGTGAGTGTGTTAGAATAGATAAGTGTGTATATATATATATGTCTATCTAGTAGTGTATATATATAGTTATAGTTATATGTGTATATATATATATATATATATATATATATATATATATATATATAGTGATATATATATATACGTGTATAGGAGTGTGTGTGTTTGTGAGAGGAAGGGGGGGGGGAGCCACCAGCCGCAGCGAGGCAGCAGCAGCAAGGAGCTGCAGCAGCAGCCACAGTATCAGCAAGAGCAGCAGCAGCAACAGCAGTACCAAGAGCAGTAGCAGCAGCATGGGCAGCAGCATCAGCAGGTACAGCAGCGAGCAGCAGGAGGGTTAGCTTATGCAGCGAGGTTTAGGTATAGATAGGTAGTTATATAGATTGTTAGATAGATAGTTTATAGATAGATTAGATAGATTAGATAGTTAGAAAGATATGTAGATAATTAGATAAGTAGATAGTTACTAGAATAGATAGATAGATAGATAGATAGTATTATAGATAGATCTATCTATGGATAGATACATAGGTAGATAGGTAGTTATCTATCTAAGGTATATATATATCTATATACATATAGTTATATCAATACCTAGAGATATCTAGATAGTATAGTCATATATATTTATGCGTAGGGTAAGATAATGGGTATTTGGGTATATGTGTGTGGATATCTATATATATAGGTATATACATACTTAGATATATATAAATATGGTAGATATCTATATTACCTAGCCTAGATTAATAACTAGGTGCATAATTAGTAGCTAGATAGCTAGTTAGAGGGGTTTTAGAGCGAAACCTCAATACCTTGAGATACCGAGGTATCTCAATACCTTGAGATATCCAAGGTATTGAGTTTCGAGCGGGGTATTTAAGCATTAGCCTAGGAAATACTTTGGAGTAATTTTTGTATGTTTATATATATATATTTATGCGTGCTAGCATAGGTTTTAGCAGGTTTAGGCGGGGTGCGTGGCCTAGGGTGAGGTATCGGATACCGAGGGTATCCCGGTATCTCGATTAGGCGAGTTTGTGAGTTTAGTAGCTTAATGAGCTCGGTTTGACCTAGAATTTCAGGGGCACCCTAGTTTGACCTAGCTTTGACCATAATTGTCCCCGTTGACCGTAAAAGTCAACGTTTGACCTAATTTTGACCTAGAGTTGACTTTTTGGACCCCGGGTTGACTTTTTGACCCAAATTTCATCGGTTTGACCCGTTCGACCTAGAATAGCCCTAGAAGCCTGTTTTTAATTATTTTATATCAGTTTTAATGCTTAGAACCCTGTTTAATTCTACTTTTCGCATTAGGTCCTTGCGACACCGGTCCGGATCTCGATCCTCATCAGTTGCTCAGGACATCGGGCGAGTACCTACTTCTGATAGTTTCTATTTCATGATAGCGTTTATATCACCTGTTCTAGAACTATAATACTTGATTCTGACACATTATTACACGAGCTGGTACTAGTAGATCCCGACATGAGATGCTATCCCCCTTACCGTGTTCAGCGGGTACTCTATCACGTGTATTTCATCATGTGCTTAGGGTATTGATTCTCATGTGCTATCATGTGCTTCTTGTGCTCTCACCTTCGTGTGCGCGAGCTATTATCATGTACGTAGAGTGTTGTGGTTGGATCCAATGGTATTAGTGGGGGAGGGGAGTAGGAGTTGGTTATGTGATCAAAGCCAAACAGTATTCATGTGTATGTCGGTTATGCAACTCACGCATAACGGAGTTATGGTAGTGTTTTTCATGTGCAACCTAAGCCGATCATATAACGAACTTGTGCTCAAGGCACTTAGCTAGTATTCATGTTTCTCACCTGCAGTTACTTTTCCAGTACTTGTATTGTTCTCCAGTTTACATTGCAGCTACTTATTGTGCTCCAGCATATATTTATTTCCTGTGCATCTTGTATACTTTTTTATTGCTCATCATATACACCTTACCATGTATTTGGAGTTGCTTTCAGAGTTATGTACTTTGCTCCAGTCCTGACTGGGCATATTTTTTCCAGAGGATCCAGAGGACTATTGCCCGACGTTCTACGGGCCGGGTGTTGACGACTGTTGTGACCCCGTGATCGAGGAGGAGTGCACCGAGGAGACGCCTATAGCACCCTAGTTAGCTAGGTGGGTTTCCTGGGTTATTCTCAGTGTTTTATTTTGGATGATTGTACCTATTCTTTTGTGGCTGTGAGATGTTGTAGCTATTATGGCCTTGGACTGTATTATTTTGGATTGTCTTGCTCTCTTGGTTCTGTTTCTTTGTTTATATCATATCGTGCTTATATTCTCCTCTAGATTTTGTGATTGAGATTATTGATATATATATTGCGTGGTTGCCCTCCTTTTGGAGAGGTCATGCCAGATTTTTCTGTGAGATATAGATAGATATGGTTGACCTAGAACGGACCTTTACAGCATTCTACCACCGATTCTGCGGTATAGGCTGGACGTACCCACGGCTCATGCCCGATTTTCGGGTGCGGGTCGTGACACCCTCTTTCCGTTATTGTATCTTATATCATCGAAACATTGTATCGTTCTATAGTTATCGTGTCGTCGTGTCGAGTGTCGTAGACTTGGATATAAACCAAATCAATGTTAAACTATATATATAAGTATGTATGTTAACAAAATTTAACAGTAATTAATAACTAATAATTACCTTAATGATATAACTTGTTATAAGGACTTGTGTTCATCGAAAAACCTAGATCAGTACCCTGTAACATGAGGTAGAAGGACATAATTGTACTAAACGTAAGTAGTTGTAAACTTCAAACCTTAGTAATTTATTGTCGTGAGGTACGCGGGAACCGAGGACAGAACACGTGTACACCTTAGCTACGTACACACGCGACTCTGTAGTCAACCAGCCGTGACCCTTGCATCAGTACCTAAGAACAACGTCGTAGTTGTGTATGTATTGCTTAGTGTCTGATGCTAGATTACTGTATTATATTGTATGTATAGGGTCACTGGACCAGCCAGGAGAAACTGCAGGAGCAGGCTATTGGCATTTACAGCTTGAGGACCCAGGCAAGATAACTTGCCAAAATTACTGTCTAATTTAAATTATGCATATATTGTATGATATCTTGTTACTTTATTTTATATGACTGTGCGCATCCAAGATTAACTCGAGTGCAGTCGACGGATGCGTCGATGAGTAGTGTACTTGACCTAGTCACTAGTAGACTCATCCCATTTGGGAGGATACTCTGATATCTTTTGAGGCCTGACACTCCTACACGTATCACTATAACAAATTCATATTTGGAAGCGGGTTCGCGTACTCGACTAGCTATCGGTGCGTGTGACATACATCACGGTTAGTATGTATTTCAGGATTATAGTTTATTGAGACTTGGCATGTAGATACGTAGTATGCACGTCGAGTATTTTGAAGTGTATATTTATATTGGGCGGGGAGGACAACTAGTAGGTGTGTGGGATACACATATTAGAATCCGTAGTATCCGGAGGAGCCACGGGTCAATAATTTCCTTTATACTACTACCACGTTCTTCGGAGCGATATGGACGATATACTACACTGCTCCCACGTTCTTCGGAGCGATATGGATGATATATTGTACTGCTGCCACTCTCTTAGGAGTGTTGGACGTTATATGCCTACGCCTACCCATACGTACCAAAGTTGTCCTCATATTGCATTCACTTAGATGGTTAGCACACCCTTTATCTATTTTATTCAGTATTTATACATATGGCATGTTTCTATGTATCTTGTTACGTTCCTCTGAGGACCTGGTACCTTTTCAGATTTGGACAAGGCATATTATCCCACAGTGTATAGCCCAGGACAGGAGACGAGGTACGCTACCGTGGAGGAGCTAGAGGTGCTACCGTCAGAGTTTTCGTGATCAGTTGGTAGGCTTTCTGCCTAGGATTGGCAGCATCATTATCTAGTCAGTCGATGCCCTAGTCATTACTCTTTTTATCTGTCATTCAGTACTTTATTTTCGTCATAGTAGTGTGTTTGTCTCCACCAGACATTCTTGGTTGTACTATAATATTTTGGGACTGGCGTTGATCATCCAGTATTTATTTTAGTACATTATTGCTTTTTATATTTTGGATGAGATTAGGTAACCCGTTGTTGATTGATATTAGACTTGTTAGTATTTTAGGACAGCGTAGCACTCTTCGTTAGGATCCATTAAATTGGGATATCCTCGGAGATGTGATAGCTGGCTATTGCCACGTGGCCTGGTCCCGTGTATTTTGGGACTGGGGCATAACATGGTTTTAGTGGTGGCCCATGCAGATCGACTTATTCGCTTGTGGTATGGTAACATGCCCAGCGAGCCTGCAATAGGATAGAAATTACTAGGTCTCATCCACTTTGATTACGTCTTTAAACTTCCTTCTTGTTACTCCTAAAATATCTGTATCCTATTTGCTTGATTCCGTACTCTTTTTAATGAAGTCTTATCTCTTGCAGCAAGATGAACTTGTACAATGGACGAGGGGCACCCAGTGCCGTGGTGCCAGACGACACCACCCAAAGAGAGGAGGTACCCCAGGGACTACCTGGAGAGCCACCACCACTACAGGCCCCGCTAATACATTGGCGCGAGACTTCTTAGGGTGATCCTACACAACAACACGAGGGACAGACTTCGCAGACGATCCCCACACAACATTTCGAGGGCCAGACTTCAGGGGCTATGCCAATGCCGCAAACCGAGAGGCCAACATCTGAGGAGACACCTATCGCACAACTAGAGGTTCCATTACCACCACCTCCACCTTATCCACCTCAGATGCCATAATCAGATGGACAACCACAGATGCTTCAGTTTTTCCAGACTATGATGCAAGTATAGTGGCATTAGACCGAGACGTTGAGACAGAGTTTGATGGCAGTAGTAGAGAGGACACCTATCACAGCACCAGTACCAGCACCTCCACCAGCTCAGACAAGTGGCACTGTACGATGGTTCCGACAGATGGGTCCAGGTACTTTTTCAGGCAACGAGACTATAGAGAAGATCTTCGATTGGGTCGCCAACACGAAGATGCTACTAGAGGCTTCATAACTGCATCCAGACATTTGGATGACCGCAGTGAGGGCCCAACTGAAAGGCAACGCCCATCACTGGTGGGATTCTATTGAGCACAGAGTAGGCAAGAACCAGACTTGGGGACAGTTCTTAGAGTACTTCATCGCAAAGTATTTTTTGGCTACATTCAGAAAATCCCTGTACTCCCAATTCCTACACCTAGAACAAGGGAACATGACTGTTGACGCATATGACGCAGAGTTTAGCCGTCTTAGCAGATTTGGTGCCGCCCTGATACCCAATGATCTAGAGAAGGCCCAGAGATTCTATCACGGCCTCACTTTTGAGCTACAGAGGTATACCACCACACAGGCAAGGATTTCTTATGAGGAGGTTCTTTCAGAGGCGAGGATCCAGGAGGCCATCGGCAGAGAAGCAAGACGTTCCAGCACGACCACACCAGCCAGAGCCCAGCCTAGAGCAGGAGGACCGATCCGTTGCTCCGGAGCACAGACACAGCAGAGGACAACACCATACTAGCAAAAGGAGCTTTCGACTTGCTACCACTGTGGTAGTAGAGGATATTACGAGAAGGACTGCCAAAAGAGACTGAGGATATGCCTAATTTATGGATCGAGCCAACACCAAGTCCGAGACTGCCCACAGTGCAAAGAGGCAGCACCGCAGACAAGACAGAGGCCAGCAGCACCAGTCTCGAGGATACTACCCCCGTTAGGAGGCCAGCGTCCACCAACACCCGGAGGATTTTAGAGGGGACCACCTTTGGCCCCACAAGTGGTACAGTTTGATCGAGCCCGACAGTAGACCGGAGGACAAAGGCACGAACAGGCCTTTGCACTAGCATCTACTAAGGAGAAAACAGAAGGAGAGGCTATCACAGGTACCATTTTAGTTGTATCATTACCTGCAATTGTATTGTTTGATTCTGGAGCTACACTATCTTTAATATCTAGTAGATTTGTAGCAATGCATAGAGTAGCTACTTTTCCCTTACCTAAGAGTTGGAAGATTCTTACCGGAGGAGGTATCATGCCGGTTACCAGTACTATTAGAACGTGTTCGGTAGTCGTGTGTGGTAGTGAAATGAGAGCACGATTCTTGGTATTACTCATGCCATACTTTGACGTTGTACTAGGCATGGACTGGTTAAGCCAGTATAATGTTATACTGGATTGCCAGAAAGGTAGCGTCACTTTTAGATCGGTAGATCAACCGGAGTTCGAGTACATGCGAGGGACCGTCGAACAAGGAGTAGGACAGATAGCTGGAGCTTACATGGCTATAGAGATGGTACCCCCACCAATAGTTGTAGAATTCGAGGATGTTTTTCCTGAAGAATTGCCAGGCTTACCACCAGATAGAGACGTAGAGTTCACTATTGAGCTAGTACCCGGAGCAGCACCGGTATCTTCTAATGTATACCGATTAGCAAAGAAGGAACTAGATGAGCTAAAGCTATAATTAGAGGAGTTGCAGAGAAAGGGATTTATCTATCCTAGTGCATCACCCTGGGAGCACCAGTGTTGTTTGTACCTAAGAAGTATGGAACAATACGTATATGCATTGATTACAGAGCCCTTAATGCTTTGACTATCAAAAACAAGTACCCCCTGCCGTGGATTGACGATTTATACGACCAGTTGACAGGAGCAGTGGTGTTCACAAAGATCGACTTAAGATCAGGATATCATCAGTTAAAGGTGCAAAGAGAAGACATTCAAAAGACAGCATTCCGGACTCGTTATGGTCACTACGAGTTCTTAGTGATGCCTTTTGGACTGATGAATGCGCCTGCAATATTTATGAACTTGATGAAAAAAGTCTTCCACCATTACTTAGACCGGTTCGTTGTAGTCTTCATCGATGACATCTTGGTGTATTTGAAAAGTCACGAGGAGAACTTGAGACTAGTGTTAGAGACGCTGAGGAGAGAGAGGCTTTATGCCAAGCTGAGCAAGTATGAGTTTCTTCTAGATCGTGTCTCTTTTCTTGGACACCTTATCTCAGGAGATGATATTTTAGTAGATCCGATGAAGATTTCATCAGTAAAGACATGGCCAACCCCTACCAATGTCTCAGAGGTGAGGAGTTTCCTAGGACTTGTCGGATATTATGGGAGGTTTGTGGAGAACTTCACGAAGATCGCAGAACTAATGACCCGCTTGACCCATAAGAAGCAGGAGTTCACCTGGACAGAGGAGTGTCAGACAGTATTTGATGAGCTGAAGATGCGTTTGACTATGGCACCTATCTTGACCATACCGTCTGGACCCGGAGGATTCGTGATCTATAGCAATGCATCCGAGAAAGGATTAGGATGTGTCTTGATGCAGTATGGAATGGTTGTAGCCTATGCCTCTAGGCAGTTAAGGACCCATAAGAAGAACTATCCCACTCACGACTTAGAGCTTGCCGCAGTGATCTTTGCTTTAAAACTTTGGAGGCACTACCTATACGGAGAAAGAGTAGAGATATTCACTGATCAAAAAAGCTTAAAGTACGTCTATACTCAGAAGGACCTGAACCAGAGACAAAGACGTTGGCTCGTGATGATGACAAACTTTGAGATTGAGCTGCAGTACCATCCGGAAAAGGCCAACGTAGTAGCTGACGCATTGAGCAGAAGACCCATGGCATTCTTCTTGACTACCCAATAATATCTTTTGAGAGATCTAGAGCAGATGGGTATAGAGGTCATTATGCCCGGAGTAGACGGACAGTTGTCGAGTTTCCAGTTACGATCGACATTAGTGGAGAGGATCAAGGCTGCTTTGTTGATAGACACCAGATTCCAGAGGCTTTGACAGAGGACAGAGGCCGAAATACAGACAGGACTACGTATACATGAAGACGAGACTTTGAGATGTGGAGATCATCTCTATGTTCCAAATGGAGAACTTCGTCAGGAGTTAATGTCAGAGGCACACAGTTCAATATACTCTATTTATCCAGGAGGCACAAAGATGTACAAAGACTTAAGGCAGTACTACTGGTGGCATGGAATAAAGAGAGAGATAGATCACTTTGTGGCGAAGTGCCTGGTGTGTCAGCAAGTCAAGGCTGAGCATCAGAGATCTGCAGGATTACTTCAACCGCTCCCGATACCGAAGTGAAAATAGGAGCATATTACTATGGACTTTGTTACGAGCTTTCCGAGGAGTCATAGTGGTCGCAATGCAGTATGGGTAATCGTGGATAGACTCACCAAGTCCGCTCACTTTTTACCCTTCCGAGTTGGGCAATATACAGAGGTCTTAGCAGATATGTACATGAGGGAGATTATGCGACTGCATGGAGTGCCATTTAGTATCGTGTCTGACAGGGATACGAGATTTATATCATACTTTTAGCGGAGTATGCAAGAGAGTCTCGGTACCCGCCTGAAGTTTAGCACATCGTATCACCCGCAGACAGATGGCAAGTCCGAGCGCACCATTCAGACATTGGAAGACATGTTAAGAGCATGCATGCTTGATTTTGAAGGATCATGGGAGGACCATTTATATTTGGTCAAATTTTTTTACAACAATAGCTATCAAGTGAGCATTCAAATGGCTCCCTATGAAGCATTGTATGGAAGGAAATATCGTTCCCCATTATGTTGGAGCGATATAGGCGAGAGACAGATTCTTGGGCCAGAGTTGGTAGTTCGTATAGTAGAGAAGGTAAAGAAGATCCAAGGGCACCTGCAAGCAACACAGGACAGACAGAAGCACTGGGCGAATGCGCATCGACGATCCCTATAGTTCAAGGTTGGAGATCACGTATTTCTAAAGATCTCACCTACTCGAGGGACTATCAGATTTGGAGGAAGAAAAAATCTGAGTCCGAGGTACATCGGACCATTTGATGTATTAAAATGCATCGGAGAGGTTGCTTACAGGTTAGCCTTGCCACAGACCTTGGAAGGAGTCCATGACGTCTTCCATATATCTCAGCTAAGGAGGTACATGCCAGATTCGAGTTATGTGCTTGATCATTCAGAAATCACAGTCAGCCCGAGTTTATCATACCAAGAGGAGCCTGTTGAGATTCTGGACAGAAGCGAGAAGGTATTGCGAGGTCAGACTATCCCTCTAGTTCATGTCGCTTGGAGGCATCATGCACCAGACGAGTCGATCTGGGAACGTGAGGAGGATATTCGACAGCGTTATCCCCATCTCTTCGAAGGCCTAGGTACGTAATAGCATTTTAATTTCAGTCAGTAGCTTTTACCATACGTATATTTATTTTCAAGGACGAAATGCTCTAAGGAGGGTAGATTATAAACCCCCTCGACCAATTTAGGATCATTTTAATTTCGATTGAGAGACTAGGATTAATTTGGATACAATTAATATTAATGTACAATAATTATGTGTCTTAATGCACCTTACCATTGCTTCGATGTTTGGAGCGCTACACTAGTAGTTACCCTCAAACTAATTAAATACACATCTCCTAGACATGCTAGACTACCCATCTGACCCTTATGTAACTTTTAGATACTCAATATTGTGCTTCATTTTAGTTGCGCAATATTCGTTACGAACATCCCTGAATAATTCCAATAAACCCAATTCCTTATTATTTCCTATTCCCATTTGAAATTGAGGTACAACCACAACGCAATTCCCTATAACCCAAATTAGGGTATTAACCTATTCTGAGCTTGCTACGTCCATGACACTTGTGTCCCACCAAAATGTAATCCCATGTGTTTTTAATTTACATCAGAATAACCAGTGCAATTATTTTAATTTAATTAAATTGGAGGCCAATTTCACCCAAAACAGGACCTAACTAAGCCCATGTACACCCTTTTATATGGACCAGCCCCCACCCCAATGAGTCCAGATAGGCCCAAACTTCGAGGTCAGCCCATAAATCCCTTTCCCATATATATACACAATTGCTTCATTGAAAACCCTAGATTCATAAACCCTACCACCACCTCTACACCTAGCCGAACCTTAGCCGTGCACCACCTTCATCCCTTCCCTGACTTCCTCTACACCACACCGCCTCATACCGCCACCCCCAGTCTGCCTGACCGCCTGACCTCCACTCCCATCCACCTTCATCATCAAACTACGCCGCCGCCATCAACCCCCAACCGACCCTGAGCACCCCTTGCCGAGCCGACCGCTCCCAGACCGGACCACCGCTTCCAGCACCGCCAACCACCACCTCCAGCCCGACCATCATTGCCTTCCCCGCCATTCCAGCATATCCCACGCCGCTGTCGCCGCTGCTGCACCTGCTGCAGTTACTGCCGTCGCTGTCATTGACTGCCGCACGAAGCCGGAGCTCCGCCGACCGCCGGTGAGCATTCACGCCGACGAGCAGACCCCCGTTCAGCAGCGAATAGGAAACAACGTATTGCCCTCTTTCCGTCATTGTATCTTATATCATCGAAATATTGTATCGTTCTATAGTCGTCGTGTCATCGTGTCGAGTGTCGTAGACTTGAACACAAACCAAATCAATGTTAAACTATATATATGAGTATGTATGTTAACAAGATTTAACAGTAATTAATAACTAGTAATTACCTTAATGATATAACTTGTTATAAGGACTTGTGTTCATCTAAAAACCTAGATCAGTACCCTGTAACATGAGGTAGAAGGACATATAATTATACTAATCGTAAGTAGTTGTAAACTTCCAACCTTAGTAAATTATTGTCGTGAGGTACGTAGGAATCGAGGACAGAACACGTGTACACCTTAGCTACGTGCATACGCGACTCTGTAGTCAACCAGCCGTGACCCTTGCGTCAGTACCTAAGAGTAGCGCCGTAGTTGTGTATGTATTGCTTAGTGTCTGATGCTAGATTACTGTATTATATTGTATGTTTAGGGTCATTGGACCAGCCAGGAGATACTGTAGGAGCAGGCTATTGGCATTCACAGCTTGAGGACCCAGGCAAGATAACTTGCCATAATTACTGTCTAATTTAAATTATGTATATGTTGTATGACATGTTGTTGTTTTATTTTATATGACTGTGCACGTCCGAGATTGACTCGGGTGCAGTCGACGGATGCGTCGATGAGTAGTGTACTTGACCTAGTCACTAGTAGACTCACCCCAGTTGGGAGGATACTCTGATATCTTCTGAGGCCTGACACTCTTACACGTATCACTGTAACAAATTCATATTGGAAAGTGGGTTCGCGTACTCGACTAGCTATCGGTGTGTGTGACATGCATCACAGTTAGTACGTATTTTAGGATTATAGTTTATTGAGACTTGGCATGTAGATACATGGTATGCACGTCGAGTATTTTGAGGTGTATATTTACATTGGGCGGAGAGGACAACTAGTAGGCGTGTGGGATACACATATTAGAATCCGTAGTATCCGAAGGAGCCACGGATGCAATGATTCCCTTTACACTGCTGCCACGTTCTTTGGAGCGATATAGACGATATACTACACTGCTGCCACTCTTTTCAGAGTGTTGGACGTTATATGCCTACGCCTACCCATACGTACCAAAGTTGTCCTCACATTGCATTCACTTAGATGGTTAGCACACCCTTTATCTATTTTATTTAGTATTTATACATATGGCATGTTTTTATGTATCTTGTTATATCCCTCTGAGGACCTAGTACCTTTCCAGATTTGGATGAGGCATATTACCCTACAGTATATGGCCCAGGACAGGAGATGAGGTACGCTATCGCGGAGGAGCTAGAGGTGCTACCGTCAGAGTTTTCGTGATTAGTTGGTAGGCTTTCTGCCTAGAATTGGGAGCATCATTATCTAGTCAGTCGATGCCCTACTCATTACTCTTTTTATCTGTCATTCAGTACTTTATTTTTGTCATAGTTGTGGGTTTGTCCCTACCAGACATTCTTGGTTGTACTATGATATTTTGGGACTGGTGTTGATCTTCCAGTATTTATTTTAGTACTTTCTTGCTCTTTATATTGTGGATGAGATTAGATTACATGTTGTTGATTGATATTGGACTTGTTAGTATTTTAGGACAGTGTAGCACTCTTCGTTAGGATCCATTAAATTAGGATATTCTTGAAGACGTGACAGCTGGCTATTGCCACGTGGCCTGGTTCCGTGTATTTTGGGACTGGGGCATGACATCCTCTCTCCAATATTCTGATTCTAGGGTGTGACATGATTTAAGTGGTAGCCCAAGCATGTCTGAAAATTCAGAAGTGTGGGGGGTTTATCAGATATTTTATGTCTCAGTCGTGTTACTCCTTGATCTCCTCCAAGTGTCGAATTTATATCCTTGAAATCTTGATTCAATATCTGCCTTGATCCTCGATCAATCCGTACGTCCCTTTGTAGATCCTTGTATCCTTTATCTTTTAAGAATATTGTTCTTGGTCTTCTGATCATCCACTCGAGTTCCTCGAGTAGCAGGACAACATCCCGATGCCCAGTAAACCCTTGAGGTTCAGCCTCAGCATTCCGAGATCGGGTCCAGAATAGCTCAAAATAAGGAACCTCAGATCCAACAACAACCTCCAGTGCAACCAATACCTGATACAGGAGGGGGCAACAGTGTGCTAATTGGTATCCTTTGGGAATTATTGGCATCTCAAGGACGTACTCATTCAGTCAGTACAAGGGGCTTTATAAAGGGACGGACATCGTGCTAACAACTCAGCAAGCAACTTCAAATGCCTCCAACCCTCGTATTTCTATGGCACCGAGGACGCAATTATATCAAATGCGTGACTTCAAGACACATAAGCTATCCTAGAGGCAGCTGGAGTATCGGCTAGAGAGCAAGTGTGAGTAGTACGACTATAATTGCTCGACTTGGTCTGAGATATGTGGGCAGCATAGATAATTTCACTAACAGTACCCGTCCCTTGGGATATTTTAAGTAAAAGATTTCAGACCGAATATTTTGATGCAGTATCGCATTATAACTTGCAGTAAAGGTTTAACAACTTGAAGCAGATGGGCAGGACTGTCGACGGCTATACGACAGAGTTCTGCAAATAGCAACTGAATTAGATTGAGCAAAAATATTCTAGCATGGACTTCACCTGGAGATCATATTGGCAGTACAACAATATGAGTTTTAGACTTTTGATATTGTGTTAAGAGCAGCAAGGAGGCATAAGTATACCTCCCAGAGAATCGTGGACATGACTGGGGGACGAAAGAGGTCCCACACATCAGGAGATTATTACACTCAGTCGTTAGCACCAGTCCTGGCAGTTAGGGCTTTAACCATCGAATCTCCGGGGAGGCCAGTTTTGACAGCCTCAGTTCAGAAAATAGCCCCAAACCAAACTCAACAGCAAAGGATATCGTCTTTAGCAGCATATTCTCATTATGGAAGGCCTGGACACGTATTTTCTTAATGCCGCAGAGCACAAGGGTTGTGCTTAGCTTGTGGAGTTCTAGGCCACAAAGTGGAATCTTGCCCACACAGAGCTAGTTTATCATCCTATGCCCCGGCAGGACCATAGTATAGGACTCCAGTACCAGTTTAGCAACACCAGGGTCAGAGGCCTTTGTCGAACCAAACTTAAGTATCCAAGCAATAGAGGCCACATCAGTATACGCATGCCCAAGCTCAAGTACATGCCAGGCAAGGAGGTCCACACCAGAGAGGACCGGCAGCGAGAGGATAGGTTAGGCAATGGCACTTACTGTGGAATAACAGTTGTCTTCGGGGGAAGTTGTCACTACCATATTTTCTTGGGAGGGATATTTTGGTCATTTTATAATTAATTAATGTGCTTGTGGTATATTTATTTATTTATTATATTATTTATTTATTATTAGATGCTATATTTTTATTTGGACTTGTGTTAGTGGACCTAACTAGATTAGAATAGACTCATGGACCAATATTAATTCTAGTTAGATTTGAGCCCAACAAACAAGCCCATTTATTAGGAGGATGACTTAAATAGTTAAACCAATTAGATTTGAACCTTCCTTCCTTAATTATTTGCTTCATGAAAAGCCCCAAGGAATATTATAGACTTTTTATAGTAACTTGGAGAAGGGGGCAAGGCCGGCCATAGGGGGGAAGAGGAGAGAGACTCTCTCACTCTTCATCCATTCATCTCAATTCTAGATCTAGAATTCCCTCTTCCAAATTCTTTTATTCCTACACCATTCCCTACCCAAATTCTCTTCTAATTCTTTTCTACTCACCATTGGAGGCTATTGGAATAAGGAGGAGGCAAGGATCTCTAAGGACGAGGAAGGAGCACAAGTTGAAGGCCCTTGACACTCATTTAGAGACTTGTATTGGGAATCCATCTCCTAATAGATATAATTCAATTTTTCCTCTCTAATTAGACTCTAAATCTGTAGTTTAATCATTAGGAACCCTCCCATGTACTAAGGCTACCCATATGAAGTAAAATTATATTTATAGGAGGCCTATGAAAGAAGTTATGGTATGTTTTGTGCCAATTTTGGGAGAATTTCGAGATTGGCACATCATATGTTTGTCAATAGGTCAATTAGACCAAATTGACAATTGTTTGGTTGTGTGAGACTAGTATCATATCTATAATTGGATATGTGTAGGCTGTATGACGATAATTTGGCGATACGGGTTAATTTGGGGGTTTTCTTCCGATATTGGGTTTGAGCATATCATATTTTGACACGGGTACGTGATGAGTAGCTAGCTCTTCATAGTACTTCTATTTGTGATTCTAGACTTGCTCATGTTCTTCGGGATATGCTTGGTGGAGTGGTGGAGCTGTATCGCAAGCGCATCATAGATTGAGTGTGATACGGGTGCGATGTACTCCACATATTTTTTATATTTTATCCTACTCTATTTGATATTGTGTATATATATACTTTAGTTTGTATATATATATATATATATATATATATATATATATTGGTAATATATTGCTATATCGGAGTATACAAAGTATTATGAGTATTTTAGATGGGTATAAGCATGTGTAGGCTGATTTGGTATGAGTTATGGACTGATTTTGTGTGCTTACTGTCTTGACTTTGTGTGTTTACTGTCATAGTGTACTGCACAGTTAGAGGGGAGGGTTGCTTGGAGTTTTAGATACTATGGTGTGTGCATAGTATAGGTGGTCGAGAGAGTAGCTGTACATAGCATGGGTGTGGTAGTCAGGTTCTGCTATGCCAAACAGCATGCAATAGCCGCAACAGTAGCAATGCTGCTACGGGCAGCAACAACAATGCAATTGCAACAGCAGCAACAATGCAATAGCAGCAATGCAATAGCAGCAATGCAATAGCAGCAGCAACAATCCTGTATAGGGGCAACATCAGCAATGCAATAGTAGCAACAACAACATGATAATTATGGGATAGAGGAATACTTTTAAGTGTTAGTGAGATATTGATGGTTAGGTGAGTATGGAGTTAGATACATTAGCTAGTTAATAGGTTAAGATATTGAGGAATATGATAAGTATGTTCCTCATTCTTCTTGTACATATACAGACATTGATTCTTGGGGAGACTAGATACCTACCCAGTGAATCCCGTGTCATAATGTACCATGGTTGGATCCACTATGCCAGTCAGGGTGGGGAGTGTTAGCATAAATATGTGATCATACACCTCCTTGTACATGTCCTTGTGAGTGTTGATCATACACCGCACTTATGATTAACCAGGCCTTAATCCTTGTGCAAGTTCCCAAGCCGATCATATGTTGAAACTGGTACTCATTTACATAGTAGTAGTATTTCTTGCTCATCTTCATGTTGCTCATTTCTTGTATTTAATTCCGGTAATCCTATTTTGTATATCTCTTGTACTTGTATATTGCATCTTGTATATTCACTCTATTTACTGTTATATAGTTTTTATCATTTATTGGAACTAGTATTGTCATGACTTGCACCCGGTGTAGGGATGCAAGTCGGGAATAACGCCCAACCTACGCCGCAGCATTGGCGGTAGAACGCTGTTTGGATAATCTATCTAACAATATAATATGCCACCAACGATATAAATATACTCAATCACAGATCTAAGATGGAAAATAGCACGAATATGATAAAAGAATAGAATTTTCATAATACAACTCATGAGTCAAATAATAATATCAAATAAGTCAAAGAAATACTAAAACAAAATGCTGGAGACAAATCCAGTACAAAGAGACTAAGATGCTACAAGTCCTGGGTTGTCTGTCTCAGTCGGGATGAGACCCTCTTGAGCTAGTGTCTCCGGCTCTAAGCCCACAACATCCTGAGGTCCGTAATGAGTAGGGTACCACTCCTCAGTGTCATTTGAAAAAAATATATCTAGTCAGGAAAGGAGCAGAGTATATCTCTAACAACAGTTCTAATCAATGATATAAACTATGTAACAATAAATAGATGTGAATATACAAGATACAACATATAAATACAAGAGATATACAATAAGGAAATACTGAAATAAATTCAAGAATAAACAATATAGCAATGAACAAGAATACTAATGACTAAGTGATTGAGTACTAGCTTTAACATATGATCGGCTTGGGAACTTGCATAAGGAACTTGCACAAGGATAAGGGCCTTGTTAGCTATACGTGCGGTGTATGACCAACACTCACAAGGAACAAGACATGCACAAGGAGGGTATGATCATATATCTACACTAAATACTTCCTGCCCCGACTGGTATAATGGATCCAACCATGCTACGTTATGACACGAGATTCTCTTGGAAAGTAGCAAGTCTCCCCGAGAATCAGTGTCTGTACATATACAAGAAGAACAAGGAAACAAGGAAATAAGGCTTGCACAAGATACACCATACATACCAAGGAATAATATCTCATGACGAGATTCGGATATACCAATCCGTATAACCATCGTGTTAAGAAATCAAGGATATCTACACAAGATACAAGGAACATAGAGGATATCATAAATAAAAAACTATCAGAGAATGTACTCGCCTGAAATACGGTGAACAGTATCACAGATGTCTGGTACGGTGCCTCGAAGACCTAGATATGGAATATAACATCAATACAAGGTTTCAGAATAAAATAAGTTAAATTGGTCAACATCTAGGTCAAAAAAGTTATTTCTAAGTCAAAATAGTCAAACTAGGTCAACCCTAAGTCAAACTAGTCAAACTTGGTCAAACTACCTATTTTTAGGTTGCATAATTCTACTTTTAGGATATTGGGTCCATATACTATGAAACTAGGCCACACTAGCTAAACTATGATACTAGGAAATCAGTAAGATACCATATCTCAAGATACTCAACTAACAGATATAGAAATATCACAATATGCATATTCAATCAATATTAAATATACTAATACTAATTACAAATGTTAAGTGGATTCCTTGGCTTTGAACCGACGCAGTATCGCACCACTACACATCCATCTCGATACCCAACTCAAATACCTTGAGTATCAACCCGATACCTTGACCTTTACCATGGTATCTCAAGGTAATGCGATTCCTAGTATATATTAGCTACCCAATACTAATGACTAACATATATTTATTTAATACAACTACTAACTAATAACTAACTACTAATACATATATACATGCACAAATCTACATATATAGTACTAAATAGAGATACTAGTACGTATATACAGATCTAACTAATTAATTAGATAAATATCAAGCTACTAATAACTATACCTCTAAATACTAGCTAACTACTACTAGTTTACTAACTAACTAGCTCAAACCAACTCACCTAGCTAGCTGCCCCCTTCTTGTTGATACTCTGCTGATGGAGACTACTGCTGTGGGTGTAGTTGTTGCTGCAGCTTTGTTGTATGCTTTTTGCAGTTGCTGTACATGCTGATACTGAAGCTCCCTAGCTGCTGCTGCTCTGCCTAGCTCAAGCTACTGCCACTGCATTGTATGAAGCTGCTGATGAACTGACCATGGCTATACTGCTCGCTGAAGGATGCTGCACATGCAATTGCTGAAGGCTACTGCTGTTGCTGCAGTTGGCTCTCCCTTTGTTGCAGTGGCCCTTGCTCCATGTTGCTGCTCGGGCACTGCAAGATACTACAGTGCTGAAGACTGCTGCTGATGTAGCTCGCTGTTGCTGCTACAGTAATTGCTGCAATTGCTGCTACCCGCTGCTACTATGGTTGCTATTGTTGAAGGTTTTGCAATCGATGCATGCTAGCTCTGTACTGCATTTCTGATGTACACTGCTACATGCTAAAAGTTGGTGCCCCGACCCTCTCTACACATAACACTATATACACACACACACACAAGCACAATTATAAACATTTCTAGATAAATATAACTCTTATCCTTAATACATACATATATATATATATATATATATATATATATATATATATATATATATATATATATATATATATATATATATATACACCTCTACATAGATATCTATATCTATAAATATATACATATATATATATATATATCTATATAACATACACACATACATAGATACTACCTCTATGTATGTAAACATATACCCATCAATACCTATATATCAATCTATGTATACGCCTCACATATAACACACACACACACACACACACACACACACACACACACACACACACACACACATATATATATATATATATATATATATATATATATATATATATATATATATATATATATATATATATATATATACTAGAATATATATGTCTATATACATACATACATACATACATACACTTTTTATGAATATATTATATATATATAACATCAACAACATACATAGCTATATATATAGTATATATATATCTATAACTCACATATATATATATCATATGAACAACACAAAGATATATATAACTCAATACATATATACTATGATAATTAATATACTAGTAGCTATACACAAGCAATTAGAATCTAGAAAAGCAATGCAACAAACACGTGGAGTGCATCGCACCCGTACCACACTAGATCTATGATACGCTTACGATATGAGTCCACACACAACCAAAAGTAACCCGAAGAATACGAGCAAGTCTAAAATACTATTTGTGAAAAATACAAAGAGCCAAATACACAACTACATGTCCGTGTCAAAATGTGACATGCACAAAGTCCCGTGTTGGAGAAAAATCCTCAAATCAATAGGTATCACCAAATTATTGGGATACGGCCTACACGTATCCAATTATGTACACGACAGTAGCTACAAACAATCAAATACATGTTAATTTGGTCTAATTGACCAATTGACAAACACAACATGTGTCAATCTTGAAATTCCCCCAAAATTGACACAAAATACACCAAAACTTTCTCCATAGGCCTCCTATAAACCTAATTCTAATTCCTATGGGTACCCTCATCATATGGGGTGGTTCATAATGATTAAATCACAAATTTAGAACCTAATTAAAGGAGAAAAACTAAATTATACCTATTAGGAGATGGATTCCCAATACAACCTCCAAATTTGATGAAATTGGCCTTCAACTTGTAGATCCTTTCTCCTCTTTGTAGATCCTTACTTTCTCCTTCTAGATCCTTGCTCTACTAGCCTCCAATGATGATTTGGAAAGGAATTAGGAAGAAATTTGGTAGAAAATTGATGTGGCAATGAAGGAATTTGGTTGAGAGAAATTTTAGATCTAGATTTGGAATGAAAAGAGAAAAAAGAAATTTTCTCCCCTCACTTTATATGGTCGGCCCCCCTTAGCCCCTCCCTCAAGTTACTATACAAAGTCTAAAATACCCCTTGGGGCCTCTCATGAAGAAATAATTAAGGAGGAAAGGTTCTAGTGTAATAGTTTAATTAAATTAATCGTTCTCCTAATGAATGGACTTTTAATTGGGCTCAAATCTACTAATTGTAAATATTGGTCCATGGATCTAATCTAAACTAGTTAGGTCCACTAACACAAGCCCAAAATAATAACTAATATCTAAGAATAATTAAATAATACAATAAATAATTATACAATATGCATAATATTTAATTAATTATGAAATGACCAAAATACCCTCTCCTAGAAAATATGGTAGTGACAAGTCTACCCCCTTAAAATAATTTTGTCCTCAAAATTCAAAGACGAAAACTACCCCCAGAAAATAACAGAACAGAACAGAAAGAATAGAACATAACTAGGAAGGAACATGTCAGAACATACCTCAAGGCACAAACAAATATAGGTAACGCTCTCGCATTTCATCCTCTCTCTCCCAGGTAGACTCCCCCGGAGAGTGATACCTCCATGCGACGTGTACCAAGGGAATAGTCTGGTTTCTCAGCACCTTCTCTCTCCGATCCAGAATCTCAACTGGCTACTCTGGATGGCTGAGAGTAGGGCCCACCCCTATCTCCGAGTGATCCAATACGTGACTAGGATCCGCCACGTACCATCTCAACTGCGACACATTAAACACGTTGTGCACTCAATCCAATGCAGGTGGCCAGTCTAGTCTATAAGCAACAGCACCGACCCTCTCTAGAATAGTTAAAGGTCCGATGAATTACGGACTAAGCTTCCTGCCTCCATCGAAGCGAATTATGCCTCGTGTCGAAAAAATCCTCAAAAAACTAAACCACCAACCTAAAAAAACACAACCTTAGGAACTTAATCTATAACAAAGAACCAATATCAAGTACAAACCAAAAATCTAAAACTATACCTCAAAATCCAAAGGTCTCCGGTGGCTATCGGCCCAATTCCGTTGTCTGTCCTGCGCCACCCGAAGTCTATCTCTGATCAGCTTAACCTTCTCCGCTGTATCCATAACCATCTCTAGCCCTAGAAAAGCTCTCTCCAACATCGTCCTATGATAAGGGAGTATGACATCTCCGCCCGTACAGAGCCTAAAATTGTGACATCTCTATACTAGTCTGGTAGCTGTTGTTGTAAGCAAACTCTACCAAATAAAGAAGGTCCTCCGAAGATCCCCAAAATCTAGTACACAAGTGCGCAATATATCCTCGAGAGTCTAAATAGTCCTTTCTGATTGTCCATCTGCCTGGGGATGATATGCGGTATTGAACTTGAGCTGGGTGACCAAAATCGCCTACAAACTCCTCCAAAAATGAGAAATAAAATAACTATCCCGATCCGAGACTTTGCTGACGGGAAATCCATGTATCATGATGATCTGTCTCACATACATCTCTGCCAGCTTCTCCGTAGAAAAACCCAGTGGGTCGACTTGGTCAACCTGTCAACGATGACCCAAATCTCATCTTTTCCTCCTGGAGATCACGGAAGTTCGAACAAAAAATTTATAGTAATGTTCTCCCACTTCCACTCTGGAATAGGTAATGGCTAAAGTAGACCTCCTGGCCTCTGCCTCACGGCTTTCACCTGCTGGCATACTAAGCATCTAGATATAAACTGTGCTACTTCCCTCTTCATGCCATACCACCACACACTCTCTCGAATATCAAGATACATCGTGTTGGCACCTGGATATATAGAATACTGAGAGCTATGAGCTTCCTGTAACACCTTCTTATGCAGCTCCCCATTGGCACACATAATCTAGCACCATGTCACAAAGAACCATCCTCAGCAATGGTAAAATCATCCTCCAATCCTGCTCTCACCTGAGCTCTGATGCTCCTCAAAGATACATCCTCATACTGGGATTCATTGATCTTGTCCATCATCTCTGAGTGTATCTGCAACCCCCATATCTGCATAGCAAAACCAGGAACTATCACCTCAATGCCCAAGCTCTCCAAGTCCTCCAACAAATATTGGTCCTGCATAAAAAATATAGCTATCGGATACCTGCTTAAGGCATCAGCAACTATATTGGCTTTCCCAGGAAGATACTACAAAGATATGTTAAAATCTTTTATCAGTTCCAACCATCGATGCAGCCTCATGTTCAACAACTTCTACGTAAAAACGTACTTCAAGCTCTTATGGTCTGTAAAGATCTCCATACGCTCTTCGTACAAATTGTGTTTCCACAACTTTAGGATAAAGATGACTGCTGCCAACTCCAAATCATGGGTAGGATAGTTCTTCTCATGAGAATGTAATTGCCTGGATGCACAGGCAATCACTTTTCTATTCTGCTAAAGAACACAACCCAAACCTTTCCCCGATGCATTACTATAAATAATAAAACCTATAGACCCTGATGGCAACGTCAAAATAGTAGCAGATGTTAACCTATTCTTCAATTCCTTAAAAAGCAACCTGGCAGTTCTTCGTCCAAACAACTCTACATCCTTCCGGGTAAGTCTGGTCATCGGCTCGACAATCCTCAAAAAATTTTGCACAAACTTCCTATAGTAGCCAACCAATCCTAAGAAACTCCTTATCTCTGTTACTGAACTCTGGGTCTTCCAAGGCTCCGCTGCTATGATCTTCTTCAGATCCACTGAAATTCTATCACCAATCATAACATGTCCCAAGAACTCTACATTATCTAGGAATAACTCATACTTGGATAGCTTTCCATACAACTTCTCCTTCCTCAGCACATCTAACACAATCCATAAATGCTCCTCGTGCTCCTCCGGTGTCTTCGAGTATATGAGTATGTCATTGATGAACACCACCACGAACTTGTCAAGGTACTGGTTGAACACCTTGTTCATCAAATTCATAAATACCGTCGGGCATTAGTCAACCTAAACGATATCCCCATGAACTCATACTAACTATACCGAGTCCTAAGTCTTCGGTATGTCCTCCGATTTTACTTTTACCTGGTGGTATCATGATCTCAAGTCTATCTTGGAAAATATCTTGGTACCACTCAACTGATCGAACAAGTTATCAATCCGTGGCAAAGGGTATTTATTCTTGATAGTGAGATTATTCAATACCCTATAATCAATGCACATGCGCACCGATCCATCCTTTTTGGTACAAAAATACCGGAGATCCCCATGGTGAAGAACTCAATATGATAAACCCCTTATCCTGCAACTCGTCCATCTGCTTCTTCAGCTCGACCAACTCGCTATTGTTTAATCTATAGACATACTGTAAAATTTGTTCTGTATCTGGCACCAAGTTTATAGAGAATTCAATATCTCGATTTGGCGGCAAACCTAACCATTCCTCAGGAAACACATCCAAGAACTCTGCTATCAATGGATGTGACAACTCTTAATCTTCCACCATAGCTCCATAGATAATGCCTTCTCCCTGATCTACAGCTCCTCAAGCAAAGTCAAACTCTGGCTCTCCTGGCGGACCAAACAAAACTCTACCTCCTCTATAATCTATACTAGCATGGTGCCTACTCAACCAATTTATCCCGAGTATAATGTTGTAGCTAGGAAGTGGCATTATAAGTAGATACACACTCAGTTTTCGGCCTCCCAGAGTAACTCTCCAATCCTTGCAAATATTATTAACCAGGATAATGCCTCCCCCGGTCAAGATCTTGCAACTCCTAAGAAAAGACTCAGCTACCAAACCATGCTTCAGAGCAAAAGAAACAGATACAAAACTATGGAAAGCACCACTATCAAACAAAGCTAAAACTGAAATAGAATCAAGAAGAACAAAATTTTCGATGACATCTCCAGTGGGCTCGACCTCCTCGACTGTCATAGAAAATGCTCACCTCTAACGTGCACCTCCCTGATGTTGGTGCTGGGCATAACGATGTTGTTGGGTCGGAAGTAGTGGTCCCCTCGGCTGTACTGCAGGTGGCCTCACTTGTGTCCTCTGAGATAGAGCTACTCCCTGAACGGCACAACAAGGATTGAAAGGACACTCTCTCAGCTGATGCCCCTCGGTACTATAATACAAACAAACTCCTAACCTCTTCCTACAAACTTTTCAGATATAGCCGGGATTCTTGCAGAAGTGGCAGAAATCTTGCTGTAACTGTCTCTATTGCTGTGGTGTCTGGTGAAACGGTTCCCTAGCTGGAGTCTGGTGCTGCTGCGGCTGCTGAAAAGGCCTGGACTAGAAATAAGGATGCTTGGCAGCCACTGTACTACTGTTTGTCCCCAAAAAAGAATAACGATCTCTCTTGGGCTTCAAACCCAACTCTCGCTTAACCTTGCGTGCCTCCGCAAGTATCTTTGAGTAGGTCTCATAAAAAGACAGAATAAGGATCTTTACTTCCCAGTTTAGACCCTCAAAAAATGAATAGCTCGAACCTTCGACTCTTTCACCAAATACTCCATAAATTGGCTCAGCCTACCAAACTCTGTGGCGTATTCCTCCACAGACATGCTCCTCCATAGACATGCTCCCCTGAATGAGGCTCTCAAACTGCCTCCCCAAGTCTAACCTGTCTTCCCGAGCAAAAAACTTCTTCTTGAAGAGGTCCTTGAACACCTTCCAAGACTGTCCAGCGTCAACAAGAATTGGCTCATTCCTGAACCAAGTGCGAGCGACGTCGAACAACTGAAGCTCTCCCGTCTTAATCTTCATATCCTCAGAAAAATAGGATACCCTCATGAGACGCTCAATGTTCTCGAGGCAATCATCAGCATAGACGATGCCCTCCATCCCCAAAAGACCCCCTAGGCTCCAGCTTCTTGAAGTCCTGAATATTGCCTGGCGAAAGCTGAGCAACCTAAGAAGCAACCTGCTGCTGGACCGGAACTCCTCTCTCTACTACGACACGAGCAAGCTGATGACCACTCTCGATGCCCTGTCGTAAGATGTCGGTCTGCCTCTGGTGTGCCTCAGACTGATCCCTCTGTGCCTCCAATATCTCGCAAAATAGCATAAATATCTGTGTCGCATCTGTCGTCATGAAAGGTGGAGGTGGAAGTCCCTCAGATACAGCCGGAACAGTCCTCTGAGTAGGAGGTGGATCCCCTAACGCAGCTTACACACCAATCACCGGAGAAGTGACTGGTGTAGGCCCTCAGTAAGTTGCAAACCTCTCAGAAGCTGCTCTCTGCTGCTGTAATCTAGTCTTAGGCAGCATCCTGAGACAAAGAGAAAGAAAAGAATCAATATGGCACATGGTATAATATATTCAAGGAAGGACAATTAAAGATCAAATACCAAATATCAAGGAAGACAGTTGAGCGAAATCAAAAGAGTTTTTCCTAAATGTGATTAAGTATTCTTAGCCTATAGCCTATCTGCTATATCCTGAAATAGGCTCGTAATAGCACTCAATTCAGAGCACCACTACGAATCGCACTAGTTGCGACCTCGAAGACCTGCATGGGCTACCACTAAAAATGTGTCATGACCCACACCCGGTGTAGGGATGCAAGTCAGAAACAACGTCCAGCCTACGCCGTAGTATCGGTGGTAGAACGATGTTTGGGTAATCTATCTAACAATATAATATGCCACCAATAATATAAATATACTCAATCACAGATTTAAGATAGAAAATAGCATGAATATGATAAACGAATAGAATGGTCACAATACAACTCTTGAGTTAAATAATAACATCAAATGAGTTAGAGAAATACTAAAACAAAATGCTGGAAACAAATCCAGTACAAAGATACTAAGATGCTACAAGTCCTGGGTCGTCTGTCTCAGTCGAGATGAGACCCTCTGAGCCAGTGTCTCTGGCTCTAAGCCCACAATATCCAGAGGTCCGTAATGAGTGGGGTACCACTCCTCAGTGTCATCTGAAAAAATATATCCAGTCAGGAAAGGAGCAGAGTACATCTTTAATAACAGTTCTAATCAATGATATAAACTATGTAACAATAAATAGATGTGAATATACAAGATGCAATATATAGATAAAAGAGATATACAATAAGTAAATACTAAAATAAATACAAGAATGGACAATATGGCAATAAACAAGAATACTAATGACTAAGTGAGTGAGTACTAGCTTTAACATGTGATCGACTTGGGAACTTGCACAAGGATAAGGGCTTGGTTAGCCATATGTACGGAGTATGATCAACACTCACAAGGAATAAGACATGCACAAGGAGGGTATGATCACATATATATACTAAATACTCTTCGCCTCCGACTGGTATAGTGGATCCAACCATGGTACGTCATAACACGAGATTCTCTAGGAAGGTAGCAAGTCTCCCCAAGAATCAGTGTTTGTACATGTACAAGAAGAACAAGAAAATAAGGCTTGCATAAGATATACCATACATACCAAGGAATAATATCTCATGACGAGATTCGGATATACCAATCCGTGTAACCATCGTGTCAAAAAATCAAGGATATCTACACTAGATACAAGGAACATAAAGGATATCATAAATAAGAAACTATCAGAGAATATACTCGCCTAAAATCTGGTGAACAGTATCATAGATGTCCGGTATGGTGCCTCGAAGACCCATATATAGAATATAACATCAATACAAGGTTTCAGAATAAAATAAGTTAAATTGATCAACATCTAGGTCAAAAAGCTATTTCTAAGTCAAACTAGTCAAACTAGGTCAACCATAAGTTAAAGTGGTCAAACTTGGTCAAACTACCTATTTGTAGGTTGCATGACTCTAATTCTAGGATATTGGGTCCATACACTATGAAACTAAGTCACACTAGCTAAACTAGGATACTTTGAAATCACTAAGATGCCGGATCTCAAGATACTCAACTAATAGATATAGAAATATCATAATATGCATATTCAATCAATATTAAATATACTAATCCTAATTACAAATGCTAAGTGGATACCTTGGCTTTGAACCAACGCGGTATCGCGCCACTACATATCCATCTCGATATCCAACTCAAATACCTTGAGTATCAACCCGATACCTTGACCTTTACCTTGGTATCTCAAGGTAATACGATTCCTAGTATATATTAGATACCCAATACTAATGACTAACATATATTTATTTAATATAACTACTAACTAATCACTAACTACTAATACATATATACATGCACATATCTACATATATAGTACTAAATAGAGATACTAGTACGTATATATAGATCTATCCAATTAATTAGATAAATATCAAGATACTAATAACTATACCTCTAAATACTAGCTTACTACTAATAGTTAACTAACTAACTAACTAACTAGCTTAAACCAACTCACCTAGCTACCTGCCCCCCTTTGCTGACACTTTGCTGATAGAGACTGCTACTGTTGGTGTAGTTGCTGCTGTAGCTATGTTTTATGCTTCCTGCAGTTGTTGCATATTCTGTTACTGATGCTCCTTCGCTGCTGTTGCTCTGCCTAGCTCAAGCTACTGCCACTGCATTATATGAGGCTGCTGATGCACTGACCATGGCTACACTGCTCGCTGAAGGATGTTGCACATGCAATTGCTGAAGGCTGCTGCTGCTGTAGTTGACACTTCCCTTGTTGCAGTGGCCCTTGCTCCCTGATGCTGCTGGGCACTACAAGATACTACAGTGCTGAAGACTGCTGCTGATGTAGCCCGCTGTTGCTGCTACAGTAATTGCTGTAATTGCTGCTGCCCGTTGCTACTATCGTTGCTATTACCGAAGGTTTTGCAATCGATGCATGCAAGCTCTGTACTGCATTTCTGATGTACACTGATACATGCTGAAATTTGCTACCCCGACCTCCTCTACACACAACACTCTACACACACAAGCACAACTATAAATATTTCTAGATAAATATAACTCTCATCCTTAATGCAACTACACACACACACACACACACACACACACACACACACACACACACACACACACATATATATATATATATATATATATATATATATATATATATATATATATATATATATATATATATGTATATATGTATAGTTGTATTAAGGATGAGATATAGATATCTATATCTATAAATATATATATATATATATATATATATATATATATATATATATATATATATATATATATATATATATATATATATATATATATATATATGTATATCTTTATAACATACACACATACATAGATACTACCTCTATGTATGTAAACATATAACCATCAATACCTATATATTAATCTATGTATACACCTTTCTCTCTCTCTCTCTCTCTCACACACACACACACACACACACACACACACACACAACACACACACACACACACACACACACACACACACACACATATATATATATATATATATATATATATATATATATATATATATATATATATATATATAAAAGTAGATATACGTATATATGTCTATATACATACATACACTTTTTATGAATATATATAACATCAACAACATACATAGCTATGTATATAGTATATATAACTATAACTCACATATATATATATCATATGAACAACAGAAAGATATATATAACTCAATATATATATATATATATATATATATATATATATATATATATATATATATATATATATATATATATATATATATGTATATATATACTATGATAATTAATATACTAGTAGCTATACACAAGCAATTAGAATCTACAAAAGCAATACAATAAACAGTTGGAGTGCATCGCATCCGTATCACATTAGATCTATGACACGCTTACGATACGAGTCCCCCACACAACCAAACTTACTCCGAAGGACACAAGCAAGTCTAAAATACTATTTATGTATAATACAATGAGCCAAATAAACAACTACGTATTTGTGTCAATGTCATTACTACATCCTAAAATAGGGGTAATTTTGTCATTTTATTTATTATTAGTATTGTGTGTATTTATTTTAAATAATTATATGATATGTGTATATATATATATATATATTATATTGTATAGTGTTCATTAATGTTTGAGCTAGTAGACTAGGCCTAGAAGCCCACTAGTTGAACCCCTGACCGAAATATAGGATTATGGATTTAGTTTGTATTATTTCAGGAGTTAATATTAAGGATTATATTTAATTAATGTGATTTTATTTAATTGTTGTACCTTACCATTGCTTTAATATTTGGAGCGCTACCCTAGCTTTTGCCTTCCAACCAATTTTATAATCTTGTCCTAGACATGCCCGCCTTTCATTCTGACCTTTGTGTAACTTGTAAATATGCTCTCTTGTGCTTCATTTTAGTCGCACAATATTTGTCGCGAACGTTTATTTTAATTCTAAATAAATTCAACTTTGTATCCTTGTGCGCTCCAATCAAAATTGGAGACACAATCTCAACCCATTCTGAGCAACCCAAATTATGACAATATTTTATTCTGAGTCTTCTACATCCATGATACTTGTGTCCCACCTAATTTTAGCCCCATATACTTCCAATTAATTTTAGAACACCAATTGTATTAATTTTAATTAAATTGATGTAAGGACCCAATTTAATCTAAAAATCCTACCTTGTGCAATTTTCCTAATGTTGGGCACTTTTATGCAAAAGTGCATTAAGGTGTCCACCCCATTGGACATAACACGTGAAGAAACTTATTTCTCCTTCATATAAATTTTTCTATAATTTTGGAGTGTGTAGCACTCAACATCAACCCTCATTCAACCATATCCCTCCAATACCTACATGATTAGCCAAGGCCCAATCCCAAGGAGGATGTTGACCAAGCCTAATTTTCAAGGTCAACCAAAAACCCCCTTTACAATGTATATATATATACCATCTTTTCTTATTTCTTTTTTCCTAAACCTAAACTTTTCATCCAGCCGACATCCCCATCCCCCATCTTCTGTGCACTTCTTCCTTGTCGATCCCGACCGGAGCCCAGCCCCTCGCCGGAGCAGACCCGTCACACACGGAGCCTTCGACCTCCCCCGCAGTTCGCCTGTCCATCTCCTTCTTCTCTGGAACCTGAACGGAGCCTAGCCTGCACCGAGCAGCCCAGAGCCTGAAGCTCGACCCGCCTGCATCATCTTTTCGTTGAAACCGTCGGGCAGTCATGCCGGAGCCGTCCCTGACCGACTAAACATCGAGCACCCCACTGAACCGACGACCCCCCTCATCCCTTCGCCTGAACCCGACGCCTGGACCACTTCCCCTCCGTTCCCGACCTCAGTCCTTGACCCCCCTGTCAGCCCTCCGTGCCTGAATGCCACGATCCCTCCCTGAGCCCTCCTTCGTCACGACCGGACCACGACAGCCCCGCCATTGACAGCCCCCATGACTTCACCTCCTCCCTATTCTCTTCCTTCCTCTACGACTTCCACCGTGACAACACGATCCCTTCGACCACCAGACTTTACCACCCACGACTTCACAACCACCCCATTCTCCCCCTCTTCCCTGTTCTCCTCCTCGCCTGAGCTCCGACTCTGGTCATTTTTATTATCATCATCATCATCATCACCATCATAACCATCATCATCACCATCATCATTACCATCATCATCACCCTCACCCTCATCATCATAACCATAGTCATCACCCTTATTATCATCATTAACATTGTCGTCATCATCGTCATCGTCGTCCCCGTGCGCGTACCTCAAGATTTGAACCTGTCCCTCTTCCCTCTTCTTTCATTTTACATGTTTGTGTGAATGCTAATAGGGATTAGAATTTGCTTCATGACAGGTTCAGTTAGTTCACATCAGACCCGTGTCGGTGAACCCAATGACTTGTATGTATATACGTACGCGTATTTGTATAATAATCAATTTTGTATATATATATATATTCGGTGGTAATTAAATGCTAATACTAGTTATGACTATATATGTATATATACCGTATGCCCCTAGTTTAACTGTGGATATCCCGTATTTACTTGACCATTTGATCCTGAGTGATTGTGAGCGTTTGTCTTTTGTACACTGACGTACTGGCGAGACATATGTTAGTGAGTTGACTGTCTAATTTTGTACAGCAATTATAGACGTGACACCCGTGTAGCTAGACGCACACTTGATCCTGCTAGATGACCAGTGTCATACCTAGCGTAGCCCCTGAGTTCAGAGTATTTATGATTGTGTGTATGTTAGTGTATCGACTGATTCTGCATTACTATTATATGATGTCTATAGGACTGTTGGATTATTCAGACAAGACTTTGGAAACATGATATTGGTATTGCCAGCAGCAGGACCGCAGGCGAGTACATTCTTTGACAGTTTTTATTATATTGATTATCTCTATAATTCTAGTTTTATAGTGTACATGTTCTGACACTATATTTACATGAGTTGGCATCATCGAGACCTGTCACGAGGAGTCATAATTTGGATCTATCGTGTTAGCTGGGGGACGGGGAAATATTAGTAGCTTATGTGATCATATCCAACTCTACATGAATCATAGCTCACCCACACCTCACGTTGGTACAGCCTGACCATTACATGCCTCATAGCCTGTTACATATGATTAGCCTGACTATTGCTCGCATCAAAGCTATCCGGATGGTTAGCCTGACCTTACATGAATTATAGCTAATCATATGTAACAAGCCTGATTAGTCCCAAGCCGATCACATGATATGCTGATATTTCACACACTTAGCTAGATAGTCTATACATGTATCTCTAGTTTATTGATCTAGCATTTCTCTATGTTCTAGTTATTGCTCTAGCATTCACTTATATTCTAGTTCATTATTCTAGCGTGCACTTGTATTCTTATTCATTGCTAGTTGTACCATTGATGATGACATACGCTCCAGTATTTCTATTCCCAGTATATTCATGCTCGCCAGTATTTCTTATTTCTAGCAGTTACATCCATCTTGTATTTCTTTACACTGTATTATAGTTTTTGTCAATATATGTGGAAATGCTGTTAGAGATGTACTTCGTTTCATCCTGACTGGAAATATTTTTCCAGACTATGACTTAGAGGACTTATTTCCATCATACTTGGAGATTTGGATGTTATGGATTGCAGGTTAGATTATTCTGTTGTTTAGACTTATCTTGTATTTCATATATTTTCTTTGAGATCTTATCGTGTCTAGTTTCTGTGATTGAGTATTCCATATTATATTGTGATATCTGTGTCATCTTATGGAGTTGGATATTCGTGAGAGATTATTTAGATAGTATTGTGACCTAGACAATGTTCTACCACCGATGTTGCGGCGTAGGCTGGACGTACCCACGCACTCGTGCCCCTATACCGGGTGTGGGTCATGATACATTTTTAGTGGTGGCCCATACAGGTTATATTTTGCAAGTTGTGCGATGTCGTGGTAGTACGAAGTCTTAGTTTTACTATTGCATGCCTGTGATAGGATATAGGACCTAGGATACTAGGATGAGAGATGATACTCAATCACAAACTCTTGAGAGATTCCTAAGACGACCCTGAGAATCTTATTATAATTTTTAATTTAAATCTTTTTCCCTTGTTTTCGTCCGTTCTCACTTGTTAGTATTGAATTTGATTCTTGTTGATCAGTTATAAAATTAATTCTTGGTGTCGTTGTTAAGTTTGATTTCATATCGAGATAAACTTTATGGACTAAAATTTACGATATCATCTGATGACATATGTTGATGAGGACAATGAGAAAGGTAAAACGTCTACTTTGGTTATGGAGCCTAGAGTTTATTGCAGCCACATTAGCTGTCATGACAAAAACGTAGAAACCTGACCTTGGATGTACGTATATTAGTTATAAAATTTAGAGTTTCTCGCAGCCATACCGGTTGGCGTGGCGAGGATTCTAGAGGACATGATTATAGAGTTGCATACCTTAGTTATGGAACCTATCGTTTATCGCAGCTATGCTTACTGGTGTGGCGAGGATTCTGAGTGTCATGATTTCAGACAGATGTGTATGATTATCAGGTTGTATCTTAAATTGGTTCTTAAAGTATCATCTCAAAATTTATCTACTTCTGTTATACATGACTTTGTTCCATCGCTTCTTTTTGTTGTTAGCAGTAGAAATACCTTCAGTCCTTAGTCCAGTTTCTTATAGAGCTTTGTTCCATTAGGGTTCCTTGTCAGTGTGATAATTAGTGACTTGCAATTAGGTATGTGTCTTGTATCAGTGTTGACTAAGTATGACTTATGAGTTTGTAAGTGTTTCTTAGTTGGACATGTGAGTAGTAGGAATCAATTTAGAGATAAACCGTAGTGTAGTACCTTGTAGCAATAGTTCTATGATAGGTGTCATTATAGTTAGTATGGGCACTATTGGTAAAATAAGAGTAAAGAGTATCAGTGATGGTTCTAGGAGTTAGTATCAGAGTCAGCATGCCAGTCCTGGATAGTCATGAATTCATGTAGTTGGGTGATCCATGTAAACAATTAAGGATCAAGAAAATTATGTTGAAAATTAATGGAGCATGATATTCAATTTGATGGTTGATACTTGGGTGTGCCAAGAGTAAAGAAATGTATATGCATAAAGGGTATTAATGAGATGCCATGGGTTGAGAAATATCAAGATTGGTAATGGAAGATATATAGTGTATCAGTCTGTAAAATATTTAAGAGAAAATACGTATACATCAATCAAGAAATGGAACCATATGCCTGCCTTTGAGAGTGAAGTAAAACATATGTATTATAAAAAGTACAAGTGATCATGAGTTCTAGTGAGTGTGATGAGGTGATCTAATGATAAAGCTAGTGTTACTATACCAAGAGTGCTAATGTTTCTACATCAAGGATTAGTTGAGAAATGTACTAGTAACAGTAAGTACCTCGTGTAATGATATTAGATTGGTGTATTAGTTAATGTGGACAGAAAATCATTGGAAGTAATAGTGCAAGTAATCCAGGCAGCAAATTTTAGTAACAGTTGAGGGTTGTAGACAATTGGTGTATTTGTGTGTATCTTGTGTGTTAGAGACTGTGAATATATATATATATATGTATACTTAGATAGATGTGGATTATAAAACCCGAACCCTAACTTCCCTCCACTGTTTACCGCCGGAGCCCGACAACCGGCCGTCAGACCGAGCACCTGCCAGCCCGACTCTTCACCACCGCCTCCTTCATCATCTCCTCCATCGCCATGACTTTGTCCCGTAGGAAGCAAGCCACCATCACTATTACCACCATCATATTCCCCACGACTTTCCTTCCGGTCACGACCACCGTCACCTTCCCAACTCCACCACCGCCAACACCACCATCACCAACACCACCATCACCATCACCATTATCATCACCACCCTCGCCTCCACGATCGCCGTCTCTACCATCCAGCCGAAGACCCGAGCCACCACGTCTTCTACGCTGACTCCTCTCCGCCGGGACAGTTCTCCACAGAGCCATCTCCGACCTCCCTATGACTCCCTCCGTCGACTATAGCCACCACCGCCACCATTATCACCATCACCACCGCCACCATTATCATCATCACCACCGCCACCATTATCATCATCACCACCGCCACCATTATCATCATCACCATAGCTCTCTCCTCCCCGACTTTACCTCCCTCTGAGCAACCGCCTGAGCGCAGACGACCCCGCAGGAGACACGACTGCCTCACCTCAGCCACCTCACAGCCGACTTCTCTCTCCTCGACCACCTTACGACCTTCTTCATATCATCATCGTCTTCATCCCCATCTTCGGTCACCATATACCGCCACCATAATCACAACCACCACCTTCCCGGCCGTAACCTCGAGCAGTGACACCACTACCACAACGAATTCCTCGGCCACCCTCTCCATTCTCTTCCCACGACTTCGACTTCCCCACGCCGGAGCCGACAGGTAACTCGACCAGTCACCACCGAGCAGTCATCTTACCACCATTCTCCTCGATCATCTCCGATCACCACGACCCCGACTTCACTTCGACCTCCACCTGCTGATACTGTAGCTGTAATTGCTACAGTTGATCGGAGCACCATCGCTGGAGATTGACCTCCATGGGCTGCGGACATTGCCCCCTCGGCCACGATCACGACTAGGTATACACTTTCCCATCTCCTTCTTTGTGTGTTGTTGTATAGGCCAATGTATTGGTGAACCCTAAGTGCTATGTATGTCTGTGCATATTTTGGAATAGAAATTAGGTTAGTGAATACCTCATAGAAAATATGGCTATTTAATATGGAATATTTGTGTTGACCTAAGTATTTTGGAAAAAATTGACTTGTGCACACATACCCTATTAGCTAGGACTTGTATATTTGGTGTTATACGTTATTTGGTTTTGTAACGTATTTGGTAACTCGTATTCTTGCTGTGCATAGTATTTGAGGACAAGACACTTGTGCATGTTAGCTACATGCACACTCGACCCGGCTAGTTGACCAGTTGTAACCCCCCTGCGTCAGTTCCTAAGTGCAGTGTAGTTATAATTTTCGTGCGTACTAGTGTAATAACTGATATTATATTATATTATATTATATTATATTATATTATATTATATTATATTATATTATATTATATTATATTATATTATATTATATTATATTATATTATATTATATTATATTATATTATATTATATTATATTATAGGGTCGCTGGACCGCTCAGGCGAGACTTCGGGAGCAGGATTTTGTACCCACAGATTGAGGATCAAGGCAAGTATACCTTGCCTTATTGTATTATTTAAATTCTGATACTATCTAGTTGCATGTTTATTTATTTTTAATATTACATAACTGTGCGCGTCCGAGAAAGTCTCGGGTGCGTCAACGAAGACGTTGACGTTAGGACTTGTGTCTGACCTAGTGTCTAGTGGACGCACCTAAAGTTGTAGAGTTATCAATATGACTACCCAGGCCTTGACACGTATTATTGCACGTCACAAAGTGAGTTCATGTAGGGACACGTGCTTCATGCTTGACTGGCCATCGGTGTGAGCAGCACGTGTATCGGTATTTAGCTTAGTTGTATATTTTTTAGTGACTTGCATTTATAGTATGAGATGTCCATGTCGTATTCGCGGTATGTACATTGGCATTGGGCGGGGAGGACAACTAGTAGGCGTATGGGATACACACATTGGAATTCGTAGTATCCAAAGGCGCCACAGATCCAATAACTTTCTTTATACATATATCGCGTTCTTCGGAGCGATATAGACGTATATATTTGCACATACCTCGTTCTTCGGAATGATGGACATTACATGTACATATACCAAGTGCTTCGGAGTGTGGACGTTATGTCTACACCTACCCATACGTACCAAGGTTGTCCTCAAATTGCATATCACTTAGCTGGTTAGTTCAGCCTCGAGTTTTCACAGTATTTACTTTATGGCATATATTTTTGTATCTTGTTACGTCCCTCTGAGGACCTGGTTTCCTTCCAGGTTATTTATGCAGTTTGCATGATGCTTGATCTAGTGGAGCGTGAAATCATTATAGGTATCTTTATATTTTCAGCTATTACAGTCATGTACTACTTTCCATATATTTTTTTATTCTGCTTTTATAGCCTAGTGTTGATAGGCCTATAATGTTCTTTTGGCCTATTCAAACGGATGTATTATTGGGTTGCAAACTAATGATGTGTATCTTTCCTTCTTGAGATTTACTTACCATAGATTTAGATTTAGTTTAGTTGTTGCATGTTTAGAATTAGATTCTTAACTGGATCACTTAACCGTGGACATCGTAAGTGCACTTCGTCGGGTCCATTAAATTGGAAAGCCCTACGAAGACGTACTAGCTGGCCAATTCCACGTATCTAATCCTACGTATTTTGGGACTGGGGCATGACAGATACTACTATTTTAGCTTCCCTTAAGTGCACTTCAGTGCAGTGCACTGCAGTATTGATATACCCCGACTCACCAGTCACAACTGTGACTACATATACAAGCACTTCATGTGAAACATAGACACAAAACCACTCTCCACAACCCATCACCATCCTACACAACACATAATACTCCCTGTATACTACACTAAAATCAAATACACACAATGCACAATGTGCACAACACAGTGCACACCTACACTTATATTCATATAGACATATCATTAAATATATATATATATATATATATATATATATATATATATATATATATATATAATACCTATTCATAGGTACATGTGATACACATGCACTAAGTGCATTAAATCAAACACTTGGTGCTCACTCATGTGATACTCTAGGATACACACTCAAATACCCATTCCATGTGATACCACTGCTCAAAATACATCATACACCCCCCAATATACCAAATACAACAAAAAATAACAATTAATGACCCATTAGGCATTTTATCAAACACTTGGTGTGCTACCTCGGAGTTTTTCCCAAATGGACACAAAACTTAATGTAACTTTCTCCGTAGGCCTCCTATGGACCTAGTTCTTCTTCCTATGGGTAGTTTTGAATGAATGAATGGTTCCTATGAGTTTATTACACTATTCTAGAGTTTAAATGATAAGAAGAATAAGATTTTACCTATTGGGAGATGGATTCCCAATATGGTTCCTTCTAATGAGCACAAGAGTGGGAATGAACACCAATCTCTAGCAAAACTCCTCTTCCTCAAGCCTTTTTCAATCTTCAAGCTTCTATCTCTCCTTAGGGATGAAAATAAGAGAGATTGGGATTGATTTGGAGAAATTTGGTGGAGCAATGAATGCTCGGGGGAATAACTCAACTTAGAATTTTTTTTATTAACAACTAAAGAAGAAGAGGGGGCTCCCTCTCCCTATATAGGGTCGGCCACTCTAGGTTAGGGTTGGCTTGGTTTTAAATGTCCAAAATGCCCTCCAAGATTTTTCATGAAGAGTTTAAATAATGAGGGATTTAACTAATGATGTTTCGAATATTAAATGAATGAGGTATCCTACTCATTCTTTCTACTATAACTAATTAACCAAGACTAATTAAATGGGTTACACAATTGGTTATGACAAGTCAAGTTGGGTTCATTAGCAACTAGTCTAACTAAGAGCTAAACATGCACCATCCTCTATATTAAATATTTATATATATATATACAACCATACCAATTATTATTAAAATCAATAAATATAATATGAATGACATAAATATCCCTATCCTGAAAAGTGATGGTTATACAGCTTCTTGGTTTAGGGGAACGATTTCCATATTTTGTTTCCAATATCCTCTTCAATAATTCAAACTTACTAAATTATGGCTATAAAAACCCTAACATAGCTCCCCTAAAATTTTCATAAGTTGGGAGAAATTGAACTGTTAAAATCATTCTTCAAGTTTGTCCAACACACCAATATCCGATTGGGCGGTATACTGATGATATGCTTAATGCATGGCATTTTTTTTTCTCAATTTTGGTTTTTAAAAAAAATGACTTGTAGGTATATATGTCTATATTGTTGCTATAATATTCTCATTTATTAGTACTTGATTATTGTTTCGGCTCCTTTTAGCTTCTATGATCACCGACAATATCCGTTGTATTTCGTTGTTGAACATGAGCCATACTACAACAATGTTCATCTTGATTTGAATTCAACAAGCAACCTTATAAAGAATTGATCCATACCTCCATTCTCCTTTAAGCTTTAAATTCTTCTTTAGTATCATATTTTCCATTGACACCGTCTTTTGTCCATAACTATATAACTACCGACTGACAGAATTTGCCAAGAAGTGTGAAACTATAATGACCCTTCTATCAATGCCACGAACCTTCCTCAACTTGAATATCTGTATATAAGTTAAGGAAAACTTGAACTTCTTTATAGGAATCACCTTTGTTAGCATATATGTCGGATTCACTTCAGTGTGATCTTTATAAGAGAAATCTTTTATTGCATCATCCCTTATCTTATGATATCGTACCTTGGTGTGTTTCAGTTGGGAAAAGTATAGTTGAGTTTTAGCAAGACGAATTACGCTTTGACTTTGACAAAATAAAGGAACCTACACTTTTTGAAAATAGAGGTCGACAACTAAGCCTTTTAACCACCAAGCTTCCTTTTATGCTTTTACTATCGCCATGTATTTTTGATTCGTAGTGGAAAATAACATGATATCTTGAAGGTCGGCTTGCAAATGAGTGGATAATTAATAAGTGTGTGCACATTGCATGTAGTTGATCTTTCTTGTCCAAGTCACCATTATATCTGTATCCAGATAATCTTACAAGTGGTTTATCCATGTTCTAACTTATGAAACAACAAACATAGATATTTAGTGCTTTAAGATACCAAAGTATCTACTTTATCGCTTCCTACTGAAAGCATTCCCTAATTTTTGTGTGTACATGCTTACTAAATTTATCGATATAATAAATCAAAATTAGTGTTACCATAGCATACATCAACGGTCCCACCACACTTACATTAAAAAAATTAAGATATTTTTTCTCATATATTGATTTTGGATACACTTGTCTTAACTCCTCCATGTTGAATATCTCCACTACCCTATAAATATACTCTCTTTGGGATAGTCATATATTTTCAGCCTTCCTATATCGATTTATTTCTTTCTGAAGGATTTTTATGCTCCACCTAAATCCTTCGTGTCAAATTATGCGCTCACTAAAGCTTTGAGTGTCTTTATTTTCATCATACTCTTGGAATAAATCAAAGTGTCCTCGAAATATAGGAGGAGATATATCGACGAATCATCCTTGAGCCATTTCAAGTATTCACATATGTCATACTCATCTCGAGACAAAATGGTCTTCAACATAAATGAGTCAAAGTGATTATAAAACAACCTAGGAGACTTCTTCAACCCACCACTTGAATTCACATACATGATCGCCCTTGCTGGGCTCCATAAAATATTTGGGCTATTTCATAAAATTTTCTCTTTTACCTACCCATGTTGAAATGTTTTCTTCATATCCATTTGCTCCAACTCAAAATCCCGAGACATTACCAATGCCAACAAAGCTCTAATACTCGTATGCTTGACCACATATGAGAAAATCTTATGCTAGTCAATCTCCTCCTTCTGAGCATAGCCTTTGGCAACTGACTGTGCCTTGTACTACTGATTCTCTATTTTTTCTATTTACTTACTTGCAGCTAATAGGCCTCATTCTTTTTGGTAGCTTGTCCAAGTTATACGTACGTATCATTCTTCTGAAGTGACTCCATCTCCTTTATCATGGAAATTATCTAGCGATCCCTCTCCTCTTTCTCGATGACCTCCTTATAATCACATGTATCTATTATTTTATGAATAAAATAAATAAAACCTTATCTTTGAAACTAGACCTTATTGTGTCTTATTTGTACGTGCTAAAATATTTAATTCTATTATCTCTTTGTCCTCATAGGTTGGTTCTCTTCCTCCATCTCCGTAATATGCTCATCCATCTCCACATCAATAAGTTGTAATGGCATTTCAGGGTGTATTTTTTTAGCAAAAAAAAAAAAAACATTAGCAGGACTAAGTCATCATCACTTGATGTGACACTCGCATCCTTATTCTCTTTTCTCAAGTCTTTTAGCATAAAATCTTCATCGAAGAACGCATCTGGGCTAGAGAACACCCTTCTACTTTTGGGATCTTATAACTTTAAGAATTTAACTCCTTGTTGGAGCCCTAAGAAAGTGTATTGTTTTGACTTTGACTCCAACTTGGTTTTGTCCTTTTAATTCACGAGTGAATAGATAGGAAACTCAAAAACATAAGAATCATAAATGACTGGCTCTTCTCTCTGTAACTCTTCAGGAATCTTAAAATTAATGGTTACAGATGGTGACATATTAACCAAATAACATCCATAACTAACTATCTGTATCCAAAAGTCCTCCATAAGTCATTTATACAACTTTATACTCCTTACTCTATCTAAGAGTATTTTTTTATGTGCTCCTCTACCCCGTTTTGCTCTGCATGCACTGGAATCGTCTATTGCCTCTTTATACCTTGCTCTTTACAAAATACATAAAACTTCTTCAAGGCATACCTTCCCTATTTAATGTTTGCCCCTTCGGCTTCTCCACGGTCATCTCCCACTATTAGAATCTAGGAAGTACATTTGCTTTATGATTGATTAAATAGACCCAAACCTTGCTTGAGAAGTCATCAATAAAAATGATCTACTACTTGGAAATTCCATTTGATCAAACCGATAATGGCCCCTATACTTCTTGAGTGTATGTAATCGATAAGTCCTTCGATCTCGTTCACTGTCGGTTTAAAGCTTCATATGCCACGCTCCCAGAATACTAGATAAAATGTCAGGATAAACATGGCTAGCTACACCGTACAAGGCATAAAAATATCATACGACGATCACGACTGTCACTAGCCAAGGGGTTGTTATCATAGTTGGTTTAAAAAAATTATTTATTATTATTATTATTTATTTGGAAATGTAAGTTTTACGAGAAAATAGATTTTCAAGAAAAAATATATTATTTTAATAATATAATTTCTCGGTTTCTCAAAATTTTAATATAATATTATTATTATTTATTTTACATAAATCTTTAATATTTTTATTAGAGATGTTTTTTATGTGCTTTATCATTTATGAAATAGGGTTTAATTTAGTGTAAATGATTAAGTGTGATTAGGAGATGATTTGGATTAATTAAAAACCTAAACAACTTAACCTAGAAATTACCTTAACATCCTTAACCCTTGGCTTCCCTAAGAGCCATGCTTGGCCGGCCCTATTGGGGGGAGGGGTTGTTTCTTTCATTTTGCCTTGGTTTTACTATATAAATATCTTTTTTGGGTAAGAAGTAAATACTATATATATATATATATAAGGAATTTGTTTTTTTACTTAAAGACTATGTTTTTCTTTCCTTATAAATATCTTTAACCCATATATATATATATATATATATATATATATATATATAAAAGGAATTTGTTTTTACTTAAAGGCTATGTTTTTTATTCCTTATAAATATCTTTAACCCCTTTTCACTTTCACCCTTCACCCTACAACCCTCCTATATCTCTAAAACCCTAGCTCTCAACTACAAGAGCTAAGGAGAGTCCTCCTCCTTTTTGTACTCCTTGTACAAATCTCCTTTTAGTATAATTTTTTATATTATTTTAGTTTAATTTTATTGTTCAAAGTAAAGTGTATATACTAGATAAATATTGAGATTAATATATGTGGTTTAGAACATGATTATAAGTATTTTTTATTAATATGACATACCTATATATGGATTGGACATAAATTAGAATTAGAAAACGTAGGGCTGAATTTGTTTCTACGACTCAATATTTTTTGGAGGAGGTTTTGATCTAGTAACCCTGGATAAAATCTAATTATGTCTAAAGGAAAATTATTGGAAATTCGATAATCTTTCCAACCATATATGATACATTTGTGTTTGGTATATATTTTAGGAGTTAATGGTCGTGCAACACAGAGGTGGAATCCTGGAATTAAAATCTGGAACCTATGTACACATTATTTTGTAGGCCAGATTTGACTATTAAACTTTGTCAAAACCAGGATATGTCTGAACAAAATTTTTGGAAAATTCGATAAGCTTTCCAATAGAATAGGACATGATAGAATTTGGGTATATATAATAGAAGTTATTGGCTGTGTACCATCGACGTAAATTTATAGAATTAAAATCTGAAATATTTTATGCCTTATTTTGTAAGTCAGTTGTGACCTATTAAACGTTATCAAAATTTGATTATGTCTAAAAAAAAATCGAAGAGGATTCGACAAGATTTCCAACTATATATAATTTTATGGTATTTAGATTTATATGATATGAGTTATGCTCTATACAATATAGGGTATACATGCTAAAATTTTGTGCAATTTAGTTTTGTACTTCTATGCATTTATTGTCTATCCTATTAACTATAAGTGACAGGTATAGAGTTTTTCCACCGAAGGGACTTTGACCTATGTAAATTCTATGGAGAGTTACTCTGGGTTGGTTATATTACTGTATTTGGAGCTCAAAATACAAATGAGACCTTGTTCGAAAGTCTAAAGATTTCAAGATAGCCTAATTTCGAAGCTTAAACGTCATGGTATCATACCGAATCCTAAACCTAGATAACTGAATATCAATTTGAGACAGACTCACTATATTCGAGGAATACTTATAGGTCAACTGTGTAAGTTTTGAACTCGTAAGAATATGAACATGTAAATATGTACGCGATTAAATTATCAAATCTTGTTTCATTGCATCTGGAATACCCTGTTGATTGTATTCTCTTATTATGTGAGATTAACACGTATAGAGAATTTACTTGGTATTATTCCTATAGTTGGAAGCATTCCTGCAAGTGATACCAGTATTCAAAAAATACAAATCAAGATGTATACTTGAGTCGGGAAAGAAAATTTTAATTATTAGAATGGACTTAGGATGGATTATGATTGTAGAATATAGCATTGGGGGGAAAGAACAGTTTGGATCACATTGTATAAAATCTTGGCAATAAAATTAAAAAAATTGATCAGTACCTATGTCTCCTTCGTAAGGCCTTGCATTGAGAGTGGGGGAATGCTTAGATCATCTACCTTACATGTTGCTCGTGAATCTCGTAATGTTAACCCTAATTCGATAAAAAAATCAAATTTAGTGTTAATTGAAGTTTATAATTTTGCTCCCGAAGAGGAGTGGCCGGACTACTAAGCACCGTACCTACCTGCCACCACCTGATCCCTGGTAATAGGATCATTGCCTAGATATTTCTCGTGATACTGCAAATGTGAGATACAAACATATTCTCTAACTTGCATCATCGTATAGGGAAAATTGTATTGTGATAGTGTTTGTGATTTTTAGGACTTAAGGAATGGTTTGGATACAATTAATTTACTATGTTAAGATCACTTTAGAAATCATTTCAAAGTTATTTTATGCCATGTACCTACAAGTTATTCGATTTAGATTTCCATTAAACTTGATCTTCAGTATCAGATTATTTCATTTATTTTACCTTCCTTGAATCGATGACTTGTATGTCTTTGATGCTTTAGTTTTTGTTCACTAGATAGAGGCGTGACTGAGGAAGAGATAATACATTATGGAAGAACCAGAAGAGTAATACAGGCAGAGGGTATATCATCAGTCTTATTTTGTATAGTTGTGTAGTTTCTTGTATGTATTATCCTTTAGATAAAAAATTAGACTTGGAGATGTAATTGTTGATGAGTGATTTTTATGGATGTAAATTATTATCAATTTATTTATGAATTTAGTTTGCCCATAATTTTATCCTAGAACTTTATAGATCACAATTTTGATACAGATACATGTATATTTGTTTGGCGCGTAGCCTGAGATGTTAGTTACATATTCGATAGGCATATTTTGGGAGTGGGGCATGACAGGTGCATACTATAATCAAGTCTCCTATAGTCTCACAAAATATATATGTCTCAATCAGTCAACCAAGAAGCAGAAATTATAGAGCATGTATAATAGAGCAGTAAGGTATCCCGACGCTTTATCAAAATAATAAAGAAACAAGCTATACAAATGGTGAGCTAGTACAGTGCCATTAGTACATACTCGTTTGTCAGCTGTAGTCTAAAATAATTATAATTATGTACATAAAAATTTTAGGCTAACAAGTGCCGGTGGTTAAATGCCTAAAAGTACAAAATGTTATGGGTTGTGAGAAAAAACCAACTCAAGTCTCCCAGTGGCCATGCTCCTGGTGTGCACCATGGCTCTGGTGGAGAACTAGATCATCGGGCTTCACTACAAGATCTAGCTAAATAAAACTAGCGGTGTCAGACCCCGATAACAAATACTAGAAGAAAGAAAAAGTGAAAGAACAAAAAATCAGAGAAATACACATAAAAAAAATTTAGTACAATCCACTAATTATGGGCAGGCTAAAGGTATCCACATCATAGTTTCGGTTCATAGCCTATCATAGCACAATCACCAAACCTACAACCGAACAAGGTCAAGGGTTGGACAACCGTACCACGATAGTCCATATCCCTAGACTACTAACAGATGGTACACTATACAATCTATGCAATGAGTCCAAGTAAGTCGGCCAATCAGTCATATGGCTTGCTATGGTATCTAGGTTGCGCAGTGATATATATATATATATATATATATATATATATATATATATATATATATATATATATATATATATATGAATCCTCAAATCGTGCTATGTCCGAGCAGGGCTAGCTGAGGCAAGTATGCAATAATAAAAGTGATATGCACCGGTCCCTCGTAAGGTTACCGTGCCAAGCAAGATCAGTAATAGTTCCAGCTTTCCTATATGGAAAGACTGGATCAGCATATAATAATAGTCGGATACTGCACTCTACTTGTACGGATGATATATAGTATCAGTGGTGACCAGCCTTGCACTCCATGGTGAATATCTGGGGGTAGTTGGCATTCATAATCTCGGGGTCTTGTTCCCTCCCAATGTTGCTACAATATTTAGTTACCTAATTAACCCTACAGTTATCTAGAATCCCGTGCCGTGGTCATACGATTATCCTTCTAGATGTCGTACCTCGGTACGAGCATGCTAAGTATAAATTTATATTAGTTCCTGTGGTCCCAATCTATATTTATTTTAAGCATAATGCAACAATCGATCAAACATCCTAACCACACTACACTGACTAGCTACAGGAATATTTGTGTAGAATTTCTCAGTATTACTATAAATAATTTATATATACCGTAGTGCGTATAACTAAGAAATACCAGCTCAGATACAAGTAGTCAAGTCAGGATATACAGTAAATCAATTAGTCAAGTAAAATTCTCTATTCACATCGTGGCATGCATCTCAGGTGAAGTATACAGTCAAGTTATGATAAGGATTCCAAATAGTTGAAGAAAAGAGCAAAAATACATAAATAACAACCAAACATGTAAAGCTGTGCATGAAATAATTATTTCAGGTTCTGGATACTTTTGACACCTTTTAGCAAACAAAAAATAACTCTCTCACTCGAACTCCAAATGATGTGACTCAAAATGATTCAGAAAGCTAAGACAAATATGTACAACTTTTATGTTTTGAGATTTTTTGGATTAAAACTACATCAAGGTCAAAATCGAGCATAAAGTTGTTGCCGCATAGAGAATTCTCGCGCGCCTAGCAGTCTCTGCATAGAAAGCTCGAGGCATAGCAGTCTCGCCGTAGAGAAAGCTTATCACAGAGAAAACTTGTCGCATACACTACCAACATGAGTCAAATTAGTGATGTCTTTAGCACCTCCAAATGAAGACATCGATAATATTATAGAATTTAGTGACGTCACTGTTGGCAACATTCAGCGACATCTAGCGACTTCTATTAGTATCACGGAAATGGATGCTGCCGAGGAGTCACCGAACGTCGCTATATTTTTATTAACGACGATGTTAAGTGATGTTGTTACATGTACAATACAGTATATTAAAAAGTAGCGATGTTTAGCCACGTCTTTATGAGATGCCACTAAATTATTTCATATAGGGTTCGAATTCGACTTTTCATATCCCCCCACACTTTCGATAGTTCCCAAAATCCCCCCCCCCCCATTTTTTATCCCTCCCGTCCGACCTCGGCGTTCTACCCCAGCCATCCCCTTCGACCATCCCCGGACCATCCCCTTACCGACGGCCTTCCCCGGCGATCCTCCGGCCCCCCCGGTGCCCCCTTCGGCCGCGGGTGAGGCTATCCTCCCTCTCCTCCGGTGACCCCTCTCAGGCGGTCCTCCCCTCCACCCTCCGTCGTGACCCACCTGCTCCCCACCGACTTTGACGTACGCCCCTGTTCTAAAGTGAATCCTAACCCCTAATTCTTCTTATGACAATGACACGTATATACTGACATAGACACATACACATATTAACACTGACATAGACACATACACCCTAATTCTCAGGCTTAACTTGTGTTGGTTTTGACACATTGATACTGACAATGATACTGACATGGACACACACACACACCCTAGTTGGGAAAGGAAAGCAGTTTGGAAGGAAAGAGAAATCTATTATTCTGGTTGGAGAATTTGGGGAGTGAGAGAATTTGGAGAGGGAGAGTAGTTTTGAGTAGAAGAGGAATGATAGGGATTATGATTGGAAAGCCTAGCCTTACCTAAATGAGGAAAACCTAGGCTTATCTAAATTGAGATGGTAACATTTATAAACACTTCTTTAGTGATTTTTTAGGTTTATATGCCGAGCTCAGTAATAATTTACAAGATCATCGCTTACAAAAAAAATTTAACCTCGCCCTATCAACGACCCCAGTACGGTGGACCCCCACTATGGTCTAGATTAATAGGTGTGACTATGATCGTGCCTACGTTGGACACTCCAAAGTTAGGTTTCTATTTGAGCCATTATCTGAAATAAAAGTTTAAATTTGTAAGCCTTTTGAGGTTTTTAGAGTTATACCAGATTTTCGAATAATCCTAGAAAAGGCAAAGAACGAAAGGAGTAAAAAATCCTAAACAAAAAAGTTAGCAAACAATCCTAGAAAAGGAAATTTATAATTGTTAGCATTTTCTAGGATTTTTTAGAAATATGGTAGAACTCTAAAAGCTTTAAGAGGCTTGTAGAAGTAAATCTTCTTTTCAGAGAATGGCTCACAAAGGAACATGTGACGACACCCATATCCTTCTTTATTTAAGTTGAAGATTGTTGAAGTCTGGTTTTCTTAACCTATGATAGCTTAACTGCAGCACAATTACTCACAAGAGGTTGAGTTTTCTTCTGGTATCTTTACTAGGATATTTAAATGTTACGAAAAAGGCTCTTTTTTATCTTTATGTGCACAAGATTTTCTTTGTGAATTTTTAACAATAAGAAGGTTAAGTGTTTCCTTGGGTGATCTTTATACCTGACTTCAGATCGATGTACTAGAATTAAGATGGTTGATGATTGATGAATCATCTTTTGCTTGTGTAGTGATTGAAAGTCAAGTAAAGATTAACCAAGCAAATAGAACCCCTTCATTATTAAAAATTCACAAAGAATATCTTGTGCACATAAAAGATAATCAAGAGCCTTTCTTTCGTAATATTTGAACAACAATCATAAGTGGATACTTACACATCACAACTCAGATACTCACGCATCAATAAGAGTTGTTACTTTGATAAACATGTGTATCCATCTTTGTATCCATTTGAACGATATACTTGAACAATGTGTATCCATCTTTGTAGAAGTATCTAAAAATTGATATAAATTACTACATACGGTATCGTGAGTGGATGTACAACGTCATCCAGATGATATATGCGGTGTGTGGGATGAATTTATGCATGGGGTAGAGTAGTTCCTGCAGTTTCCCAAAGCGTTCCCTTAGTACATGGACGATACCAAAACTAAGTATCCATGTGTGAGATGTCGTAACTTGAAATATCATCCAGAAGTGGATGTGACAAAGAATTTGTATTTGAGGGGTTTCACACCGAATACTATCAGTGGACCTCACACGAAGAACTTGTGCCTTTAGCATTGGAGTCAGAGCCTTATGTGGAGCCGTATATGGATGTCCACGACCATGCTGATCATGACCACAGGTGGGTAAATATGGTTTTCGATCCTGCATAACCTAATTTTTATCTGGACAATCATGATGCATCTGGGGAGGCATTGAATGCCGATGATGTAAAGTTTATGGAGTTACTAGAGGATGCAATGACTCTATTATATCCTGGTTGTGAGGATCATTCGCTTTTGGAGGTGGTTACAAGACTGTTGAGCATCAAGTTCGATTTTAACTTATCACAAGAATGCTACAACCGACTGATAGATTTAGTTATAGAGATCTTGCTGACATATGCCAACTTACCTACAGACTTATACCGATCTAAGAAATAATGAGATCGCTCTAGATGGGATACAAGAAAATTAATGTATGTCACAACGGGTACATGTTGTACTACAAAGACCACAAGGGTGAAGACGTGTGCAGATTTTGTGTCACGACCTGCACCCGGATAAATAGATACGAGTACGTGGATACGTTCAGCCTACGCCACAGCATCAGCGGTAGAACGCTGTCTAGGTCAATAATGCTATCTATCCATCTCACACAATAATATATATACCTGTCAATGATTTCTCAACTCCAAAATAGAGGACAATATGATAATAATGATAAAAAATACTAAATCATAATAATATATAAGAAGAAAAATGGCACGATATCATATAAAAAGGAATGAAAGTCTCAAAGTCATAACTGGAATAGTCAGAACTATAATAGTCACAACAAAATATTCAAGTCTATGAGTCTAGCAATGATCATAATAAGTCTAAATTACAATAACATCTCAAATATTTAAAGCTGGAGAACGATCCAGTACAATGTAAAAATACTAGCTAAGCCTCGACAGTAACTAATTAAGCCTCATCACAGCTAGTACTCGCCCTCATATACTATGGGTGCATCCTCAGCTAAATTTTTGTCCTGTGGGCCGTAATATGTGGGACATAAACCCACTAAGAAGTTATCTAAAAATATATCCATTCAGGATGGAGCAAGTACAACCCAATAACAGTTCCAATTAATTGACAAAGATAATAAAAATATAATAGTAAAGTAATACAAGTTGAGCAGATAATCAATACACTATGGTATAAGAGATAGAATGCAACAGATAATATGGAAGCACAAAAATGTAAAGACAGATAAATAAGTGAAACTAGCAAGCACGGAAGAAAAGAATATAACTAGTAATGTAAAGTGAAACCAGAAAGTCTGCATCTAAACTAGTGTGTTGAAATACCACTTTTGACATGTAAATGACTAGGGGTAATACGACTCATGGCACGTGAGGTACGACTGCTATCATTTCATATTAGACCAGAAGGGGTAATTCTAGATTTTAGGAATATTTACATGTCTACTAAGTTATTTTTCCGCCCGACTAGTACAAATGAATCCAAATCTTGACACGCAGATCAAGTACTAGATCAGCTAGATAAAAGTAAGTGATGACAGTAAGCGAGTCCAGATGTAGAGACCAGACAAGTATGATGCACCAATCTCATGAAAGTGAATCCATATAATACTAACATGTCTCCCCATCGTGTCAAGGAATCAAGTAATACAATGCTATAAACAGGAATCATAGAAATTATCAAATAATAAAAACTATCAAAGAATGTACTCGCCTGAAATCAGGGGTGAAGTATCAAACGGTATCCGTATCAGTGCCTCAAAGGCCTAAATATGGAATATCAATTTTATTGAGTGTTTTAAAATGATAAAAGAGGTTAAATAGGTTGAATTGAGAATTCTAGGTCCAAACTAGGTCATCTAGGTCAAATTAGGTCAATACCTTGATTTAGGTACATTTTACCTAAAGGATTGACTTTTAAGGTCAACTAGTCAACATTAGGTAAAACTAGGTCAAACCCAAGTTTCTAGGTCAATACTAGCTAATCTCAACATTCTAGTATTTACTGTCATGCCCTAGTCCTAAAATACGTAGGACTAGGACACGTAAGCATGCCAGCCGCATGGATATGGCAACTCCAATATATGGAAACCAAAATCCATACGTACGCTGTAATATGAATATTAAATCCACAAGTGGTGTAAACATATGTCACAAGTCACAGGGTATAATCTAAATCTCATCCACATAATCATATATAAATAATCAACCAATATCTATGAAACTAGATCTCAATATAAAGTATCTAAAGAAGACAGTCGGATGGAAACAAAACCACTGCCGAACTAGAATATAAAAGCAACATAACATAAGTACATCACCAATAATCACGAGGCTCGAAGGGAAGACCTTCTCAAATATAAGCAACCAGTCAGGATCTGTGCTCCTGCGAATACTCAAGAACAGCTACACCTGGAAGGGTCCATGTCCTCAGAGGGACATACAAGATACATAGAAGCATGCCAATAAAGTACTGAAATAAATATCCAATGGGTCGCCTAACCGTCTAGGTGAATACAATTTGAGAACAACTTTCCCAATGCATGGGCTATCTGGCTAAAATAGGATTGGCATGGTTCTCTTGAAGATCTAGGGGCCTACAAAGCATGTCGTCTTTTGAACGGCAGAGGCTGCTTGATAATAATATAATATATAGTGGTCATCATGACCGTGCATCTCCGGCAGAGCGTACGGGTTACACAAGAAAAGTGCAACGGAGCCCACATGCCTTACTTGTTGTTCTCTCCACCCCATGCTCTAAGCATGTCACATCCATGACACGATAATACCTCTAATAACTGCCAAGTCTACTAGCATGCAAAGTTTCTAACAGCAGTTATTCCTAACGCACGGCCCACACGTACAGAAGGCCAAACCCTGCACGCAAGTCCGTGATCTATATGAGACTCACAACTCATTAACAACTGTGTCACGACCAATGAAACCTAATGATGCTTCATGATAATGGGTGGTCACATAAACAAGGTCAATGCATATACATAATAAAAATAATTATGACGACACCGTCGCTGCACCCAAGTTTCCTTGGACACGCATTTTATATAACAGTTAAAATATATGAACTAATGACAGAAAATAAAGATGTATGCAATATATGTAATATGAATAACAGTACAATGGCAAGGTATACATGCCTGGCAAAAAAGCTGCGATGTACCAATAACCTGCTCCAGAAGTCGCGCAGAACAATCCAATATCCTACGTACATATAATATAATATAATACAATCATTAGTCATTACACTAGCACATACACAACCATATTTACGCTGGACTCAAGGGTACACTAGAGGTGACACTAGTTATCTAACACGGTCAAATACGTGTTGAATTATGCGGGGTCACACCTTCTAGTGTTGTACACAATCAGACAGTCAACTGACAGGTGTCTAAGCCAGTATGTTAATGTATGCAAGGCAGACAATTCACAAGTTCTTAGGGTCAACATGGTCAAGATAAGTACGGGACAGTCCACGGTGTCCTAGGGTCGTATAGTCTAAATATATATAGTCATAATTATCAATTAGCATTTACTTAATTATACAATACATATATATATATATATATATATATATATATATATAATTATATAATAATAGAACCAGTAATTTATTTACATACCTATTTGAATACATATATTAATTGTGTACATAAATATAAATACCAATTAATAACATGCTAATGAATAACTAAATATACATATACTAAATATATATATATATATATCAAACTGAATAATATTCGCGTACGCGTACTTGCACGAACGCGAGTTGGATTCTCCGACTCAGGGTCTGATGTAAACTGTGGTAACTAAATACTAATGTCCTACTGGAACACACATAAACACACATAAAAAAAGAGAGAAGGCGGTACAGGTTCGTACCTCGAGGTACGCACACTGGAACGACATTGACGATGATAACGATGATGGTGAGGATGATGGTAATGATGTGGATGATGGTGATGAGATGATGATGATGACGATGATGAGATGATGATGATGTCGATGACGGATTGATGATGGTGAGATGATGATGATGGGTTGATGGTGATGATGATGATGATCATGGTGAGGCTGCTACTGTTCCGGCCAGGGGATCCGGCGAGGGAGGTCAGTGAAGGGGAAGGAGGATAGGAAGGATGGCAAGGATGAGGGAGCTTGTTTGAGGTCGAGGTACAGGGAAGATGAGTCAAGGGAAGACTCAGACGAGGTGGCTGGTGGTGGTGTTGCTGGTGATGTGGTGGTGTTTCTGGTGGTCAATGGCAGAGGCTCAGGACGTTCAGGCGAGGGGGAGATGGCCTGCAGGCGGCTCGGGGAGGAGGAGAAGAAGTCGACGAGGGAGAGGAGATGGTGGTTCGGTCGTCCAGGCGGTGGCTGGGATGTGGAGGAGAAGAGAGGGAGAGGTGGAGGCTAGGTGGCTCGGGTGTGGCTCGGTGTGGAGGTTCCCCGGAGATGGGGATGGAGGAGACAGTGATGACAAGGAGCGGAGAGGAAGGAGGTGAGTTGCTCCTGGACGACGAGGTAAAGGAGAGGCGGTGGTGATGGTGGTGGTGTGCAGAGACGGGGAAGGTCAGAGACGATGGAGGACTCAACGGTGGTGGTACGGCGTTAATGGCGGAGGTGCGGGGAGTCGATGATGTGTAGGCGGGTGTTGCAGGTGGTGAGCGGGCTGTTCGTCGAGGAAAGGACGGAGGGAGAGATGGTAGTGCTGGATGGAGAACGGCGGGTTCTCCGGCGTGTCTCCGACGAGGCTCCGGCCGGGGAGGCTGAAGGAAGAGGATGAACAGGGAGAGGTGTTTGGTCGGCTATGTGTTGGTTGATTTTTGGGTTTGGTAAAAAATAGAATAAGGGAAGGAAAAAGGAATAAATTTATATATTTATACATGTGAACTAGGGTTTTTTTGTCCTAGGAGTGGGCTTGGTCAACACCTCTTTGGGTTGGGCCTTAGCCTCACATAGGGATATTTGGAGGGCTAGGATTTGCATTATTTAAAATGAAGGATAGATTTAAATGGGGGGCGATGTTTGTACGTTGCACATTCCAAAAAATTATAAAAAAATTTATGTGAAGGAAAAAATAGATTTCTTCATGTATTGTCCAATGGTGTGGACACCTTAATACATTTTTGCCTAAAAGTAATAATTGGAAAATTGCACAAAGATGGAAATTGGATTGAATTAATTAAAATTACTACGCAAGGTGTTCTGGAATTAATTAGAAGTATATGGGACTAAAATTAGGTGAAAACAAGTGTCATGGATGTAGAGGGCTTAAAGTAGAATTTTATCATAAATTGGGTTGCGCGAAATGGGTCAAGATTGGGTCTCCAATTTCGATTGGAACGCACAAGGATACAAATTTGTATTTATATAGAATTAAGTACAAACGTTCACGACGAATGTTGTGCGACTAAAATGTAGCACAAGAGAGCATAATAATAAGTTACACAAAGGTCAGGATAGTGGGCGGGCATGTCCAGGACAAGGATGTAAAATTTGTAGGAAGGCAATGGCTAGTGTAGCGCTCTAATTATCGAAGCAATTGTAAGGTGCGCTACGTGTTTTTAATTAAGTAAAATTAAATAAAATACTGTGTCCTATTTCTAATTGGATACAAACTAGCCCTAATTTCACTATCTAAGCTAAGTAGGCCTAATTTTGGGTGAGGGGATTTATAATCTACCCAACTTAAAATAATTTCGTCCTCGAAATTAAACTAGGGTAGGGTTTCTCTATCTAATCTCACTTGATCACTATCTAAAAGAATTCTCCTCAAGTTAACAATGTGATTTCTACCCAACTTAGAATTTTTTCATCTATCACATAAGGCTTTACATCTAAGAAAACTATTTCTCAAATTATTTAATCATGTTATTCAATCCTCTGAAGTTTTAACACTGAAATATATCTTATATGATATGCCCTTAATTACAAAAGATAATTATCAAGTATTGTGGTTGGCCTATAGGGTATATCTAGTACTATCTGTATATCAAACTTATACCAAGCATGAAGTTTCGTCTTTCTGAAATAAGGGAAGACAGAAAACAATAATAAAGAGTTCAAGGGGGAGGTGATAGAATACAAGTATGGGGATCAAGGCGTTTAAAGAATTCAACAAAATTGTCAAGGCAGTTGTGGATTAAAATCTATTTGGTAATTTCTTACTCGTATGCTCGTATCAGTATAGTTATGTAATCGATACAATATGCTCATACACGTCTATGGTTACGTATATTCGTCTACTAGTCGGCTATATATGTCAATCCACGTAAAGTAATTATGCGAAGGGTGAATCAAGCGCACTATGTCTAGCTAGACCATAATATACTGATTATGATTAGACAATTTGTATTAGTGTGGTTGATCAGGCCCCAATAACACATATGTCATGAACAAGCTCGACAAAAGATTAAGCTTGCAAAACTAGGCTATAATAGCAGCACAATTCGAGGTAGCACAGAAAATATAATGCTGGATTATGATGAGAGAAGTTACAAAATAATTCAAGTTCACAAAGAAGGTAAGACTCTACAATCTCTATAGTTGTCATACTAGCTCCTTGTCTAAGTTGTTAGTCGACCAAATAGGGTATGGACCTCTAATTTCTACAGTTTGAATAAACACTATCTTCTTATGCAAGTTTAAAGTTGTTTCATCCTATTACACTTCATTAGTGGGTCAAGAGGGCTATGTGATACTATGTTGTAAGGCATACTACCCAACTTAAAATAATAAACTAATACTGTGACAATCTTAAGGGGTCCTACAAAATAATATTGTTCTTGTAAATAAAGTATAACTCTTATTGGGGTACATATAGAAAAGATCTTGGTACCTATTAGGGTATCATATTGCATTATATAGGTAATGGACGTCTCAAGTCTTAATCATAGTGCTTATAGAACAAGTGTCAATAGTAAAAATGAAAAGTTACTGGCCTTAAATGGAGAAGGAGATATAACTTGTATCGAGATGTGGTACAAGTTACGCGATTTAAAACTAAGAGATAATCATAAAATTATAATCTAAATGGATACTCAACAATCAAGTTATAACTACCAAGCACAAAAATTCAAAATTTAACATTAACAATTATAATCCTAGCAACTATATGTCCTTAACACAGAATAAAATTACTTGGCCTACAATCAGAAGTGTCAGATGGCACGAGTTGAAAGATGAAGAATAGAAGAACAAAATTAGTCGTGCACAATAGCGAGCGCTAAGGGTTCAGAGGAACAACTCATAAAATTAAAATAGAGAGACTATTGATAATGTCATAGTTTCCTAAGGGAAAATGCTATGCTAATCTCTGTGTCCGAGGTATGATCAAGGAAAAAGTGTTTATTACATTCCTCTAGGCTTCCTAAGGTACTGTCTACTAATAATAAAGACAATGATCTAAGTTTATAGTTCTAATGTTATCTCATTATGAATGTTAGGTTTAGTCCTAATATTCAACCATAAATTTCTATGGGTTCCTCAACACTAGGGTCAAACAATATGGCCAACCGTCTAACTAACTCTAGAAGTATCTACACTACTCAAGGCATCCCTAATTATCAAGGGATAGTGGTCAATCTATCTACAGGTAAGGGTGCTATGGTTCATGAAGTATTCTAACTCAGTAATGTGTCAACACTCTAGTTGTACTCTTAATAGGAAGGTTGACCTACTTATTATCTAATAACATAGACTCCTATATTTTAGGAGAGGCTATACTCAAGGTACTATTAGGAAGCACATAAATCAAGCAGGATACAATTATTCAAATAGAATAGATTAGAAAGAGGATGAGTCACAGTAAATTATGGATAAGATCCTATACTTTATTCCTAGGTGCAGGCATGTTCGGTACAGTAACGTAACCGAGACAATATGCTCTCGGCCTGCATGGGCCACCACTAAAAACATGTCACGTCCCAGTCCCAAAATACGTAGGACTAGGACACGTAAGTATGCCAGCCGCATGGATATGGCAACTCCAATATATTAAAACCAAAACCCATACGCACGCTATAATATGAATATTAAATCCACAAGTGGTGTAAACATATGTCACAAGTCACAGGATATAATCTAAATCTCATCCACAGAATCATATATAAATAATCAACCAATATCTATGAAACTAGATCTCAATATAAAGTATCTAAAGAAGATAGTCGGATGGAAACAAATCCACTGCCAAACTAGAATATAAAAGCAACATAACATAAGTACATCACTAATAATCACGAGGCTCGAAGGGAAGACCTTCTCAAATATAAGCAACAAGTCCAGATCTGCGCTCCTGCGAATACTCAAGAATAGCTACACCTGGAAGACGCCAGGTCCTCAGAGGGACATAACAAGATACATAGAAGCATGCCAATAAAGTACTAAAATAAATATCCAATGGGTCGTCTAACCGTCTAGGTGAATGCAGTTTGAGAACAACTTTCCTAACGCATGGGCTATCTGGCTAAAATAGGATTGGCATGGTTCTCTTGGAGATCTAAAGGCCTACAAAGCATGTCATCTTTTGAACGACAGAGGCCGCCTGATAATAATATAATATATAGTGGTCATCATGACCGCGCATCTCCGGCAGAGCGTACGGGTTACACAAGGAAAGTATAACAGAGCCCACACGCCTTACTTGTTGTTCTCCCCACCCCATGCTCTAAGCATGTCACATACATGACACGATAATACCTCTAATAACTGCTAAGTCTACTAGCATATAAAGTTTCTAACAACAGTTATTCCTAACACGTATAGGAGGCCAAACCCTGCACGCAAGTCCGTGATCTATATGAGACTCACAACTCGTGTAACAATTGTGTCACGGCCAATAAAACCTAATGATGCTTCATGATAATAGGATGGTCTCATAAACAAGGTTAATGCATATACATAATAAAAATAATCATGACGACACCGTCGCTGCACCCAAGTTTCCTTGGATGCATATTTTATATAATAGTTAAAATATATGAACTAATGACAGAAAATAAAGATGCATGCAACATATGGAATATGAATAACAGTACTGGCAAGGTATACTTGCCGGCAAGAAAGCTACGATGTACCAATAACCTGCTCCAAAAGTCGCACAGAATAATACAATATCCTACGTACATATAATATAATACAATACAGTTATTAGTCATTACACTAGCACATACACAACCATATTTACGCTGGACTCAGGGGTATACTAGAGGTGACACTAGTTATCTAACACGTTCAAATGTGCATTGAATTACGCGTGGTCACACCTTCAAGTGTTGTACACAATCAGACAGTCAACTGACAGGTGTCTAAGCTAGTACGTTAATGTACGCAAGGCAGACAATTCACAAGTTCTTAGGGTCAACATGGTCAAGGTAAGTACGGGATAGTCCACGGTGTCCTAGGGTCATACAGTCTAAATATATGTAGTCATAATTATCAATTAGCATTTACTTAATTATACAATACATATATATATATATCCATATAATTATATAATAATATAACCAGTAATTTATTTGCATACCTATTTGAATACATATATTAAATATATACATAAATATAAATACCAATTAATAACATGCTAATGAATAACTAAATATACATATACTATATATATATATATATATATATATATATATATATATATATATATATACCAAACTGAATAATATCCGCGTACGCGTACGTGTACGAACGCGAGTTCGATTCTCCGACTCAGGGTCTGATGTAAACTAACCGTGGTAACTAAATACTAATGTCCTACTGGAACACACACAAACACACATAAAAAAAGAGAAGACGGGACAGGTTCATACCTCGAGGTACGCACACGGGAACGACATTGACGATAACGACGACGATGGTGAGGATGATGGTGATGATGTGGATGATAGTGATGAGATGATGATAATAAAGATGATGAGATAATGATGATGTCGATGACGGATTGATGATGGTGAGATGATGATGATGATGATGGGTTGATGGTGATGATTATGATGATCATGGTGAGGCTGCTACTGTTCCGGCCAGGCGGTCCGGCGAGGGAGGTAAGTAAAGGGGAAGGAGGACAGGGAGGATGGCAAGGATGAGGGAGCTTGCTGGAGGTCGAGGTACAGGGAAGATGAGTCGAGGGAAGACTCAGACGAGGTGGCTGGTGGTGGTGTTGCTGGTGATGTGGTGGTGTTACTGGTGGTCAATGGCAGAGGCTCGGGACGTTCAGGCGAGGGGGAGATGGCCTGCAGGCGGCTCGGGAAGGAGAAGAAGAAGTCGACGAGGGAGAGGAGATGGTGGTTCGGTCGTCCAGGCGGTGGCTGGGATATGGAGGAGAAGAGAGGGAGAGGTGGAGGCGAGGTGGCTCGTGTATGGCTCGATGGGGGTGGAGGAGACGGTGATGACAGGGAGCGGAGAGGGAGGAGGTGAGTTGCTCCTGGACGACGAGGTAAAGGAGAGGCGGTGGTGATGGTGGTAACGGTGGTAATAGTGGTGGTATGCAGAGACGGGGAAGGCCGGGGACGATGGAGGACTCGACGGTGGTGGTGCGGCGTTAATGGCGGAGGTGCGGGGAGTCGATGATGTGCAGGCGGGTGCTGCGGGTGGTGAGCGGGCTGCTCATTGAGGGAAGGGCGGAGGGAGAGATGGTAGTGCTGGGTGGAGAATGGCGAGGCTCCGGCCGGGGAGGCTGAAGGAAAAGGATGAACAAGGAGAGGTGTTTGGTCGGCTATGTGTTGGTTGATTTTTGGGTTTGGTGAAAAATAGAAAAAGGGAAGGAAAAAGGAATAAATTTGTATATTTATACATGTGAACTAGGGTTTTGTTGACCTAGGAGTGGGCTTGGTCAATACCTCTTGGGGTTGGGCCTTGCCCTCACATAGGGATGTTTAGAGGTCTAGGATTAGAATTGTTTAAAATGAAGGATATATTTAAATGGGGGGGCGATGTTTGTGCGTTGCATATTCCAAAAAATTATAGAAAAATTCATGTGAAGGAAAAAATAGGTTTCTTCATGTATTGTCCAATGGTGTGGACACCTTAATACATTTTTGCATAAAAGTGTCCAATAATTAGAAAATTGCACAAAGATGGAAATTGGATTAAGTTAATTAAAATTACTGCGTAAGGTGTTCTAGAATTAATTAGAAGTACATGAAACTAAAATTAGGTGGGACACAAGTGTCATGGACGTAGAGGTCTCAGAGTAGAATTTTATCATAAATTTGGTTGCGCAAAATAGGTCAAGATTGTGTCTCCAATTTCGATTGGAACGCACAAGGATACAAAGTCATATTTTTATAGAATTAAGTACAAACATTCGCGATGAATGTTGTGCGACTAAAATGTAGCACAAGAGAGCATAATGATAAGTTACACAAAGGTCAGGATAGTGGGCGGGCATGTCCAGGACAAGGATGTAAAATTTGTAGGAAGGCAATGGCAAGTATAGTGCTCCAATTATCGAAGCAATGGTAAGGTGCGCTACGTGATTTTAATTAATGTAAAATTAAATAAAATGCTGTGTCCTATTTCCAATTGGATACAAACTAGCCCTAATTTTACTATCTAATCCAAGTAGGCTTAATTTTTGGTGAGGGGTTTACATTTACCAACCAATATCCCACTATTAAACACTACCAATACCTTGGTATCACAATACCTTGGTATCAAAACTTGCCTTGGTATCCTATATACTAATATAACTATAACATATATATACCTACATATATAATACTAGGTATCTCATATACTAATTAGATATATCTATATATATTGATATCTATCAATATAACTCAATACCTTAACCCGTAGGTAAGTATCTAACATTACCTTAACTAATAACATATATTACCTATTTGAATATCCTACTATCCAATCTCATAACACACACACACACACACACACACACACACACACACACACACACACACACACACATATATATATATATATATATATATATTCTACTATATAATGCCAAAAGTAGGCTTCACCGTGGAAGTTTTTTTTCCAAAAATGCCCTTCAATATATTTACTAATTAAAAGAATACCTACAATAAATTTCACTGATAACCATTTAAGAGATTCATTAATGTATTACGGAAATCGAATGATTCATACTACTTGCTAAATCTTCTAAGATGTTCCCACGGAATTTGAAGGGTTGAATTCTTAACCTATATAATTAAAAATAACAAAGTTAAATCAACTCATCAACATCATCCACTCCAAGATACGTGCAAAGCACGTGCATATATACTAGTGTATATATATATATATATATATATATATATATATATATATATATATAGCTAGGTAATTAGATACTCCATTGTCATGACCCGCACCCGATATAGGGGCACGAGTACGTGGGTACGTCCAGCCTACGTCGCAGCATCGGTGATAGAATGCTGTCTAGGTCACAACACTAACTAATCAATCTCGTACGAATATCCAACTCCATAAGGAGACACCGATATCACAATATAATATGTAAATACTCAATCACAGAACTAAATCACGATAAGATATCAAAGAAAATAAGCGAAATATAACACAAGTCTAAACAACAAAAATAGTCTAACTCAAACAATAACATCCAAGTCTCAAAGTATGTCGAAAACAAATTCGGTACCATAAACTACTAAAAGAAACTAACTGAATAACTAGTAATCTCGGCAAGACCTTCCGGAATCACACCTGAGCTATAAGGTCCAAGGCTGCAGCTACTCTCCCTGTGGTCCATAATATGTCGGACATCAGTCTTCTGAGTCGCAGTCTGGAAAAATATTTCCAGTCAGGATTGGAGCAAAGTACAACCCAATAACAGTTCCAATTAATTGACAAGGACTATAAAACAATAAATAAATGATGCTATATACTGAGAGAAGACAATAAATAAATACAATGGCAAAATAAAGAGAATATGCAATATAGACAATATGGTATAGTCAGTGCATATATAAAATAAAGAGAAAGAAATACAATATCATATACAGGGTAATATAGAATATGAAACTGAAATGAAGGACTGTAACTATTCTAAGTGTTTGAAATAGTAGCTTCGATATGTGATCGGCTTAGGAACATGTACGAGTGCTATATGGCCTGGCTAATCATAAGTGAGGTGTATGATTAACACTAACATGATTTTATACTTGTACGATAGGGTTATGATCACATCTCTCACTAGCAATTTCCCCGCCCCCAACTAGTACAGTGGATCCAACCATGACACGTCACGATACACGAGCAATGTCCAATATATCATGTACAATGTCTAATATCAATGTCGTGTACAATGTCAATACGATAACCAATATAACATCTCATGACTGCAGATCTAATCTATATACTAGTCCGTGTAGCACAGTGTCAAGAATCAGATGTAATATTTCTAAAGACTTGAATTATAGAAATTATCAAATAACAAAAATTATCAGAGAATGTACTCGCCTGTGGTCCTGAGCGGGCAATACCAATAGCCTGCTCCCGAAGTCTCGCAGAAAGATCCATTGGTCATATATATATAATATAATATAATATAGTATCAGTTGTCAAGCTAGCATACACATAAACGCAATTAAACCGAACTCAAAAACTACGCTAGGGGTGATAACTGGTCAACTAGCAGGGTCAAGTGTACGTCTAAATATACGGGTGTCATATCCTCAAATGTTGTGCATAACCTGACAGTTAACTCACTAACACATGTTCAAACCTCCAAATCTCGTGTAACACTAACACACGGTCTAGCTAGTAGGTGAGGGTACACAAGGCAGTGAGTTACCAAAATACGTTTAATATACAAATGTATATATAGCACTTTAGTATATTACCTAGTATTACCCAATACTATATTTATATTAATACACCTAGGGTAATACCTAATATATACAAATATGTGACACCCACAATTAATAATTTAATTTCCATAAGGTAAACACTAACAACTAATTCCCAAGAAGTAATAATAAACCTAATTACTATTCACACATGCATACGTCTACACACTGTTATTAGGGTTCATAAGTATACAGCGACAAACAACACACAACAAATATGGGTAAGTTTCGAACCTTGGACTTGGCGTGCACGGGACCGTGGAGGGTGACGCTGACCGGAGACGGTGCTCGAGCTCCGGCGAGGGTGGCACGTGGTCGTGGGAAGGTCGAGGGTGATCGACGATGATGATGATGATGATGATGATGGTGATGATAATGGTGATGGTGATGATGATGATGATGATGATGATGATGATGTTGATGATGATAATGGTTATGATGATGATGATGATGAAGTCGAGGCTGCTCGTCGTGGAGAGGTCGATGGTGGAGTGGCCGGGAAGTCGACTATGAACGGGGTCGTGCTGGGTGGAGGAGGTTTACCGAGGCTGGAAAGGTCGTGGTGACGATGGTGAACACGATGGTGGCGAGGTGGTTGCACTGCTCGACGGTGGCCGGAGCAAGACAAGGTTAGGGGTGATAAAGATGGGAGGAGAAGGCTGTGAACATGGTGATGTAGATGATGATGGTAATGGTAAAGACCCAGGCGATCGAGGAATGGCATGGGGAGTCGACGCTGATGGAGTTTCGACGGGATGGGAGTCGGGGTGGCTGACAGCGGCCACGGTAGAGTCAGGGTGTTGTTGTGTGAGGTGATGGAAAGACGGCGGTACAGTCGGCTGTTGTTCAGACGGGGAAGTTGTGGAGCTCTGTCATGACCCGCACCCAGATTTTGGGATACGAGTACGTGGGTACGTCCATCCTATGTCGCAGCATCGGCGGTAGAATGCTGTCTAGGTCATGATACTATCTAAACAATCTCATACGAGCATCCAACTCCATAAGGATACACAGATATCACCATATAATACGGAATATACTCAATCACATAAACTAGAGCACGATAAGATATCGAAGAATAAATAAATCAAATTGTAACACAAGTCTAAAATAGAAATAATCTAACTCAATAATAATATCCAAGTCTCAACTAAATATGCCGGAGACAAATCCGGTAACAAAAACTGCTAAAAGAACTAACTAAATAACTAGTGATCCAGACTAGACCTCCCGGGAATCACACCTGTGCTACCAAGTCCAAGTCTGCAGCTACTCTTCCTGTGGTCCATAATATGTCGGACACCAGTCCTCTAAGGCGCAGTCTGGAAAAATATTTCTAGTCAGGATAAAGCAAAGTATATCTCAAATAACAGTTCCAATTAATTGATAAGGACTATAAAACAATAAATAGATGATGTTATATACTGAGACAAGACAATAGGTAAATGCAATGGTAAAATAAAGAGACATGCAATATAGGCAAATATGGTATAGTCAGTGCATATATAAAATGAATAGAACGAGGTACAATATCATATACGGGTGATGTAGTATATGAAATAAAATAGAGAACTGTAACTATTCTAAGTGTTTGAAATCATAGTTTCGAAATGTGATCGGCTTGGAAACTTGTTCGATGGCTACATGGTCTGGCTAATCATACATGAGGTGTATGATTAACACTGTTTAATGTCTATACTTGTACGATAGGTATTTTGATCACATCTCTCACTAGCAATTTCCTCGCCCCCAACTACTACTGTGGATCCAATCATGACACGTCATGATACACGATCAATGTCCAATATATCATGTACAATGTCTAATATCAATGTCTAATGTTAATGTCGTGTACAATGTCGATACGATAATCAATGTAACATCTCATGACTAAAGATCCAATCTATATACTAGTCCGTATAGTACAGTATCAAGAATCAGATATAACATTTTTAAATACTTAAATTATAAAAATTATCAAATAATGAAAATTATCAGAGAATGTACTCGCCTGGGGTCCTGCTGTTGGTATGAATCAGAGTCCAAGTCACAGTCCAAATAGCCTATGTATTACAATTTACCATATCAAAAGATAATTTATTTTAATTTATTTAATTCTAGAATAGTTACTCTAAAATCCTATTTTAATCTTATTATTCTGATTTTTAGGTTAATTCCTAAATTTTTATCCAAAAGAACTAAATTTTATCGACTCGAGACTCATAGCACGCAAATCGAGGCAATCTGTTGACCGAAAAGTCAATGGACACAAACTCAACTTTCATGCATGATTTCTTGTAGATTTCAGCGTCAAAAACATGCTGGAATTTACGGCTCGTCCGAATTCAAATTCGTTTGGGAATTATGGCACATACAAATTTTGTATCGTGCAACGATGGTTAAATTCTAACCTAGAAGTTCTACAGAATTAACAGTATATAAATACTTTGAATTAAATTCTGAGAAAAACATATGTCAATGATCTCAACATTAGCTTTCTGAAACTTTAAACGGTTCATGATTCTGATTCCTGGTTCTCCCGAAATCGTAAAAACATCAAGACGCGTCTATTTTTGGACAAGCTGTGTTCTACGAATTTTCTAGAATTTAATACTCATAATTTTGTAAAACAATTTATATAATCAGAAATCTAACCTCAATATCTTTCTAACGCAAGAAACTAGGCATCATTTGGAGTCCAAAGCTATGCACAATGGCTTGTGGAAGATGAAGGAACCCTAGATTACAATTATCCCAAATCTCTCTCTCTAAAAATAATGGGATAATTAGGGTTATTATATTATATATATATGGGTGTACCTGCGGCTGAATGAAAGTTGATAGGGTGACACGTGTCATGATTTGATTGGATGGTTTTGGTTATATTATTTATTTTTGATTTGCCTTTATCAAAACATTATTTAAGTCGTTTTAAATCTAAATAACTCAAAATAAACATTAAAAATAATCATAAAAATATGAAAAAATTACAAAAAATATATTTTGAACCTAAAAACCCTAGAAAAATATTTGGGATAATTTTATATTCATATTTTTACTACTATAATTACGAGAAGCTCTAAACATTAGTTTTACCCATTTAACTAAAAATAAATACTAAAATTATTCCAAAAATTCTGAAATAATTTCAGAAAATATATAATAATATTATAAACCCTAGAAAATAACTGGGTCCATTCTATATTCTTGGGCTTGCACAATAAATTCTACAAATCCTAAAAATTAGTTATTAGTCTAAATAACTCCCAATAAATACTAAAAGTACTCAAAAAATTCCCAAAAAATTATAGAAAATATATTTGACTATTTAGAACCTAAAATAAAATTTTGGGATTTTTTTAATTAAGTTTGACCCTAAAATAAATTTTTGAAAGTCTTAGGAAATTAGTGTTACTAGTTTTTAATTAACTAAAAATTATAAAAAAATCCCAATAGTCCCAAATTAACCTAATAACAACATTTAAGCATGAATTTCAGGATACGGAGGTTACAGCTCGGTGGTGCAGATGTTGACGGAGGAGGAGAGAAGAGGGTGGTGAACTGTCGTGGGGTGGTGGTCCAGCGGTTGGGTGGCCGCGAGGATGGTCGGGGATGATGGAAGCAGTGGGTTGGCGGTAATGACGACCGGAGATGGGAGAAGTCGGGGACGAGGCTGTTCCAGCATGAGTGGGTCGGGATGAACGGTTGATAAAGGGAGAAGACGGTGGCTGTTGTCCCGTCGGGAAGGGAAAATTGACTGTTCAGTCCGGTTGTCCGTGGGATAGAGGTGAACGAGAAGAAGATGGAAGAAGGGTTTGGTTTGATGTTGGTGATGGTGATGAAAATAATATGGAGAGATGGGTTTTTATGTAGAAGAAAGAAAAGGGGGTGCTAGCCTAGGGATTAAGGCGGCCATATGCTCATTGGGATGGGGGATGTAGCTACATGAAGGAAATTGGAGGGTGGAGATGGTGTTGGGTTGAATGGAGGGTGGAGATGGCTTGAGGGGAAAGTTTTTGGTGTTGTGTACTAAAAAAAAGGGAAAATTTATATGTATGACCGGTCAATGAGGGAGGGGGAGGATTCTTCATGTGTTGGGTCCAATAGGAAGTGGACACCTCACTGCACTTTTGCATAAAAGTCCCCAACATTTGAAAAATGGCACAAAAGTGGGGTTTTTGTGATTGAATGAGAGAAAATACCATGTTGGGTGTAATATAGTGGTTAAAAAGGGTGTTTGGTGTTTAGTATGAACCTTGAGGGTGTGAGTGGGGGCTTGGCTTGGTGTTAGGTCTAGTTTTGGGTTAAGTAGGGTCCTTACACCAATTTAATTAAAATTAATATAAATGGTGTTCTTAAATTATTTGGAAGTACATAGGGTTAAAATTAGGTGGGACACAAGTGTCATGGACGTAGAAGACTCAAAATAAAATATTGTCATAATTTGGGTTGCACAAAATGGGTCAAGATTGTGTCTTTAATTTCGATTGGAACGCACAAAGATGCAAAGTCGAATTTATTTGGAATTAAAAATAAATTTTTGCAACGAATATTGTGCGACTAAAATAAAGCACAAGAGAGGGTGTTTATGAGTTACACAAGGGTCAGAATGGAAGACTGGCACGTCTAGGACAAGGGTATAAAATTTGTTGGAAGGCAAAAGCTAGTGTAGCACTCCCAATATCGAAGCAACGGTAAGGCACAACAATTAAATAAAATTACAATAATAAATTATAACCTCAATAATTAATCCCGAAATAATACAAACTTAATTCATAACCCTATATTTTGGTCAGGGATTCATCTAGTGGGCTTCTAGGTCTAGTGTACTAACTCATGCAATAAAGAACACTATAATATATATATATATATATAATATAATATAATATAATATAATATAATATAATATAATATAATATATCATGTAATATATAAAATAAAATATACACAATACTTATATATAATAAAAAGACAAAAATATCCCTATTATGTAATGTGGTAGTGACATCCATTATATATATATATATATATATATATATAGAGAGAGAGAGAGAGAGAGAGAGAGAGAGAGAGATAGGTAATTAGATACTCATATATATATATATATATATATATATATATATATATATATGTATATATATATATATTCTAATTACCTAGCTAGGTAATTAGATACTCCATAATATATACTTGCAAGATACTTAGATATATAGGTACTTAGAATAGATATTTAATACTTAGATAGAAAATAGATGGATACAATATATATACTCACACACATACTGCATTCTTATACTCTACACTCTCAATCTCCTTGGAACCCAAAGTCCTATCAGTGCACTTGCACTACCTGTACCCGAGTACCCCCTCACACCCGAATTAAAAACAACATCCTGCATGCTAAACTGAATATTATCCAACTTGACATTACTCGTTTACCCCTAGGTACCTCTTCTATCAGATACCTTCACACATTTGCACTACCTCCCAAACCCACATGATACTTCAACCCGTATACACAAATACCTACTCTCATGTATCATGGATACATGAAATGCTTGTTCAATCAACCACCTTTACTCACTTGCCCTTATAGAACACTACACTCTCACACTTCTGAATACTAAGCACACTAGTTGCCACTCATCTCAACCCAAATATGAACTTGGTTGTAGTTGTTTGGCTGATTGACTACAACCCTAACATGTCCAAAGTCTCCCCCACCTCATAGCAGTACCTACTACAGGGAATAATCATGTTACTGTTGCACCTCTTCTAGTCGCAACTCTTAGTAGTTGTTGATAAAGTCTCTACTTATGGCCACTGCTGCAACTATCTTGATGTCAGATGCTGTAAATGACCTACCTGATGTTGCTTTGTTGCAGTGCAAATTAGTGCAATGCACTTAAACATGCATGCATTGCTTCTATCTGCTTGATGTCCAAAACAGCACAACTTACAGACCTTTACCCCAACACACACTACATTAGCAACATCCTCACTCCCAGATTTAACTCCTCATTATTATACAAACTTAGGCGCACACCATACTTACACACAAGCCCACATACACACTCTTGTGTGCACACACACAACTATGCACATAAGCCTGACCATGCTCAACCCTCACACCAACGCAAACATATATATATCAATCTAATGCTCAAAGTAAATATAAACACACACACACACACACACACACACACACACACACACACACACACACACACTATTGACAATTCACCAAATACTTGGTGAGCACTATGAGTATCACTCTATGATACTCAACGAACACCTATGATACACCCTCCAAATCATACCACCATGATACCAAACTCCCCCATCATCTAGAATATATATAATATAATCTAAATTATGAAATATAATATATAAATAGCTAATTATAATGCAAGCATTAGAGAATGACAGATTAGGATACCCAATATCTAAAAATACCCAAATCTCACCCCCGTATCATGGAGTATCATGATACGGACTCTCTGTATCCAATTGTTGACATGTACACCCCTGTAAATCATGCATCATACTCTAAAATTACCAAAGAGATATTCCATCAAACACCTAATGGCCCAAACTCGGATTTTTCCTAATTTGGCCATAAAAGTCAATATAACTTTCACAATAGGCATCACATTAACCTAGTTCTTCCTCCTATCGGTAGTCCTTAGCCAAGGGAAGGTTCCTATAGGTCTAATACATCAGATTAACCATAAAATTGCTAGAAAAATAAAAATTTACTTATTGGGAGATGAATTTTAATATATCACACCACAAGGACACAATGAAATAGATGAACACCTCATTCTAGTTAGTTCCATACCAAAGCTCCTCCTTGATCTTCCAAACTCCTTAGGATTATATTTGGAATAAAGAATGAGAGTGGATTGATATGGAAAGGAATTGGGTTTGATGTTTATTTGGGGGAAAGTGAAGATGAACTAATTATGAAATGAAATGGATGTTATTAATGATCAATGAGGCTAATATATATATATATATATATATATATCGGGGGGGGCACTTCTCCTTAGGGTTAGGGCTATGTTAGGGGTTATTTGATATGTCCAAGTTGCCCCTCCTTAATGCCATGAAGGTTTATCTAATCAAGGGGTTAACTAAAGGGAAGGTTCTAATATTTAATGAATGTAATATTCTATTCATTCTTTCTAATTAATGACTCAACCAATAACTAACTAATTAATTGAATCAATGAGTCAAGTCAAATCTAGTTGGGTCCACTTGGGCTCACTATCACTAAGTCTAATCAATAGACTAACCACTAACCAATTAATCACATAGTCCATTCTAATTAGCTAAGACTCAACCAATAAATATAATAATAAATATTATTATCACTAATATAATTATCAAGCAATTATTGAAATAACAAAAATACCCCTCTTTCTAATTTAGGTGGTTATAATCCTATCTCTATTAGAAAAATTTTGTCCTTAAAATTTAAAATACCTCGTCCCCTCTCTTCTGACTAGTCATAAGCTATTTATCATAATCCTTACTACAATCAAACCTGCAAAAAATTATGGTCTAAGAAAATCTTATCTAAAATCATACAACATGCAATTCTATAAAAAAAATAAACATGCTTGGTTATGGTCTCTTACCTGTCATAATATTGCAGTCTCAATCAAGGGTTTACTACTATCTACACTAATTATAGCATAGCACAAAATTATGGTGCACAACGAATCCACAAAATAGACACACTTTTATCCTCTTCCTGCAAATATCCCAAGTGTGTCCTGACTTCCAACAGTTGGCACAAATGGACACCGACTGATTCTGTCCCCGAGGCTAATATTGTACCTGTTGAACGGGAGCTCTAGTTGGTGTACGTAACTGTTGGGCCTATTCTTGATATGCTCTTTGCTATAGTTGGGGACGCTTGGAAGGTCCTAGACTGCTACTAGCTCCACCAAAGATGCCGCGATCTCTCTTGGGCCTCAAGCTCAAATCCCTCTTGACCTTGCGTGCCTCCACAGGAATTGATTTTCTATGTCTCATGGCTCGAAGAAATAAGGGCCTTCGCCTTTCAGTTTAGTCCCTCTCTAAAATGACTCATACTGATCTTCGGGTCTCGTACCATATATGTCGCATATCTGCTCATTTTTTCAAACTCTGCGACATATTCCTCAACTGATATACTCTCCTGCTGGAGGTTCTGAAACTGCTGCTCTAAGTTGAGTTTCTCCGTAGGTGGAAAAAACTTTTTCTTGAACATATCCTTCAATCCTTCCCAAGTCAACCTCAGATCAGTCATCTGTGTTTCATTCCGGAACCAGGTGCGCATAATATCTAACATATGTAATCGAGTCGCCTCTATCTTCATGTCTTCTGCAAGGCGGGATAGGCGCATGATACGTTCGATATCCTTGAGCTAGTCATTGGCATAAATGACCCCTTGTCCCCTTGAAGTCTCGCGGACCCAACTTCTTGAAATCCTGGATGTTGCCCATCTTTGGCTGGGCATCTTGTGACCGTGGAGGAGCCACTCTCTCAACTGCTGCTATGGTGACCTGGTGGATATTTTTAATGCCTTGCCATATTACATATGTATGTCGGTATTGGGCCTCGGCATCGGCCCTCTGTGTCTCCGTTATCTTTTCGAATAGTGCAAACAACTGTGCGGCATCCACTGGCACTGGAGGTGGTGGAGGAAGTCCCTCCAAAGGAATTTGAGCAGTCCTCTAAATAGGTGGAGGACCACAGAATGCAGGTGAGGCTCCTACCTGAACTGGTGAGGCAACCCTCTGAGTAGGTAGATATGGGACACTATCAGCTGCTGCTCGAACAGGGGGTCAAGAAGTCGTTGACCTCTCGGAAGCTGCCCCCGAATGCTGGGATATGGTCTTCTGCGGTTTCCTGAAGACAAATAAAAATAAGGAGAAGTCAATATGGCACAAGATAAGGAATATGAAAGAAGTACAACAATATTCAAGAGGGCAATTATTCAGAATGAATAAGGATAGCAAAATTAATAGATTAAAATTTTCCTAGTTGTGATTGAGCATTTTCTCATTCATCCTAGTATCCTATATCCTATCGCAGGCTTACACTAGTACAACTATGCCATTGTACAACCATTACATTGTGCTAATTATGAAGCCTGGCCGGCATGGGCCACCATAAAAATATGTCACGACTCACACTCGGATAATCGGATATGAGTACGTGGGTACGTCCAGCCTACGTCACAGAATCAACAGTAGAACGTTGTCTAGGTCAATAATACTATGTATCTATCTCACACAATAATATATGTACCTGTCAATGATATCTCAACTCCAAAATGAAGAAAAATATGATAAGAATGATAAACAATAATCAATCACAATAATCTATAAGAAGAAAAATGTCACGATATCGATAAAAAAGAATGGAAGTCTCAAAGTCACAATTGGAATAGTCACAACTGGAATAGTCACAACAAAATATCCAAGTCTATGAGTCTCGCAATGATCACAATAAATCTAAATTACAATAACATCTCAAATATCTAAAGTTGGAGACTGATCCAGGACAATATAAAAATTCTAGCTAAGCTTCGCCAATAACTAATTGAGCCTTGTCACAGCTAGTACTCATTCTCATATTATATGGGTGCATTCTCAGCTAACTCTCCGTCCTAGTCATCTGAAAAATATATCCTTTATGAAGTCATCTAAAAAATATATTCAGTTAGGATGGAGTGAGTAAAACCTAATAGCAGTTTCAATTAATTAACAAAGGCTATAAAACTATAATAGTAAAGTAATACAAGATAAGCAGTACATTTTGGTATAAGAGATAGAGTGCAGCAGATAATATGGAAGCACAGAAATGTAAAGACAGATAAATAACTAAAACTAGCAAGCACGACAGATAAGAATATAAAATTAATGTAAAGTGAAACCAGAAAGTCTGCATCTAAACTAGTGTATTGAAATACCACTTTCGACATGCAAACGACTAAGGATAATAGGGCTTATCGCACGTGAGGTGTGCGACTACTTTCATTCCAAATTAGACCAGAACGGGTGATTCGAGATTTTGTGAATGTTTACATATCTACTAAGGTATTTCTCCGCCTGACTAGTACAAATGAATCCAAATCTCGACACACAGATCAAGTACGAGGCCAGCCAGATAAAAGTAAGTAAAGCCAGTAAGTGAGTCCTGATGTAAAGGCTAGACAAGTATGATGTGCATATCTTATGAGAGTGAATTCATATAATACCATTCTGTGTCCCCATCATGTCAAGGAATCAAGTAATACAATGTTATAAATAAGAATCATAAAAATTATCAAATAATAAAAACTATCAGAGAATGTACTCGACTGAAATCCGGGGTAAATATTTAAATAGTATCCCTCTCAGTGCCTCAAAGACCTAAATATGGTATATCAATGTTATTGAGTTCTTTTAACTCTTATAGTCGTCGACGGTAATTTTTATCATCTGTCAACTGGTTGGAGTGGGACACCCGGAGTGAGATAATTTGGACCTCTAGAGGTGTCATGCCCGTCCCAAAATACGTAGGACTAGGAATACGTAAGCATGCTAGCTGTATATATATGTCAACTCCAATATATTGAAACCATAACACATATGTACGCTGTATTATGAATAATAATTCACAAGTGGTATATAATATCACATGTTACATTCAATATTAATCTCATCCACAAAACTAATAGAAATAAATAAGCAAATATGGCAATTAACCAAGTAAGAAATAGTCGAGAAGACCAATGGTTAGGTGAAGATAAATCAACTACCAAACTAGAATATGAAAGAAAATATAATAAGTGCATCAACTAATGATTAGAGAGGCTCGAAGGGAAGACCTCCTCGAAAGAGAAAGAAGTAGCAAGTCCTTATCCATGTTGGTGTAAATAGTCGTAATCGTCTACACCTGAAAAGGGACTAGGTCCTCAGAGACCTAACAAGATACATAGAAGCATGCTGAATGTACAGTAAATAAACAGTATCATGAAACTAAGCAAGACTTGATCATACAAAGTTTGAAACTACACTAATCATGGTGTGTATATGAGAACAACTACATATTTGTGAACTGCCAAAAGGAAACGAGGTTAAACTACCATAGCTCTCAGCGAACTACAGCAAGACGAGTCAAACCATAGACCTTCGTGGCAACTAGGATAGCAACATAACCCTATCCTTCATGGATACTAGGTTAAAATAAAAATGAAATAAGAAAAATTAGTTCATACACGTATATTCCTTCTCCCCATCCCGTTGCTCAAATCTCTAAAAATATGACAATGACTCGAGGGTAGTGCAAGTAAACAATGTTGCCTGTAACGACGTAAGAGAGCAACAAGTCTAGTAAACATGGTCCTAAGCATATGGTCACAATAACTCTAAGACATCCTATCACAATATGCATCTACAATATGAAATTAAAAGCAAAACTAGCATGCACAACTACCACTTAAACAAATAATAGTGCAATCAACTTAAGGGTAATATGGATAGGCAAGAAAAAAATAAACCGTTTAATACATATACAAATTTGGCAAGGTATACTTTCCTGCTCAGAAAAATAAGGAAGTCTCAACTCAAGACGTCGTCTGATCTATCCGTCACATAAATTAAACAAGTTAGATCTACAAAAGTGGTTGAATATATTTTCTAGTCTAAGCTGTTTTAATTCTGAATAAAATAACCTAAAATACTAATTTAATTTAATTATATTCTAATTTTTAATGCTAATTCTAGATTTTGGTTTAAACAAAATTAATTTTATGAATTAGGGATCTGTGGCGCACAAATCGAGATATTCTGTTGACAAAAAATTCAACCAAAACAAAACCAAGATTTGTCTGTGAATTTCTGTAGATTTTATCTTTACATAATACTATAATCGACGGTTTCACCAAATCTCGAACCGGTAAAGAATTATAGTCTATATGGCACACAAATGATAATTTTTGGTGGTTTTCTAGTTAATTCTAGATTGCACAATTTTTTTAGAATAATAAACTAGCATATTTATTTTTAAGAAAAATATATGTTATATTTTGTCATGTCAGCTTTCCGAAACTTCAAACGGATCACGATTCTGAGTTCGGGATCTCCCGACGAAAACACCAAATGTGTCAGATTTTGAACAACCAGAAATCCACGAATTTTCCAAAAATTTATGTCAGAATTTATAAAAATAAATTATGTATTCAGAAACTATACCTTAAGATGGTTCTAACACAAGAAATGGGAATTCAGGAGTCCGGAGTTAGGAGATATGGCTACGCGAAGTTAAAAAATCCTAGAATGCAATCCAAAACGCATTTGGAGTCCACAGGCACTGACTGTACGATGACTAAGCTGCTGACTGGGTAGTATATTTTTAACTCCAGAAATTATTTATTAATCAGTTTTTAACCTAAATAACTACAAATAAATATGTAAAAATTTCAAAAAATTTCAAAAAAAATCTATAAAATGTAAAATACCATTATAAATCCTAAAAAATATTTGGGGCCATTTTATGGTCATAGGCTTCTACAGTAAATTCTGAAAGTCCTAGAAAATTATTTATTAGCCTATTTTAAAACCAAATAAATTCAAATAAATTCCAAAAAAATCTAAATAAATTACAT